>PVIU01002272.1:0-164077 GCA_004026605.1 Ondatra zibethicus
TGCTTTGAGTGCTTTGTTTTGTTTGAGACAGACTCTCACTATGTAGCCTTGCTAGATCTAGAACTTGTTATGCTGCCCAGGCCAGCCTTGAACCTCTGCCTTTTAAGTGTCTTTTCTTTGGTTCTAACAGGGTCCAGCCAGCAGTTCCAGCACCTTGGGAGATTAAGTTCATGAGTCTAAGCTCAGCCTGTGCTACATAGTGAGACTGCCCACAAAACAATAAAAAATGTAAAACCTAGGTTGACAGTGTTGCTCAATGGTCAGGTGCCTACTTAATGTACAGGCAGCCCTGGGTTCAGCTCCCAACACACACACACACACACACACACACACACACACACACACACACACACACACACCACAAATGCACCACACACACAAAAGCAAGCAAAAAATGGTGAGATTTACTTCACTCAGGTTTCAGAATACATAAAAAATAGGTAGTAGATGATGGATATGTTAGTGCATGCCTCTAATCCCAGCATTTGGGAGGCAGAGACAGGTGGATCTGTATGAGTTTGAGGCCAGCCTGGTCTACGGAGTTCCATAGCTGAGTTTCATCGCAACTAGGATTATACACTGAGACCCTATCTCAAAACAACAACAAAACTAGGTGGTGGGCCATGGTATATTAATACCTAATATGGAAATTGTTTAAAAAGAGTGAAGACAGGACACCAGGGTAATCAACTGGGTTCCCAGGACAGGGGATGTATTCTCTGAAATGGGAGAGCATGGTTTATACATGGGCATGTTGGTGGGTTATCTCGGAGTAAGTGTGTGATGTGTGTGTGCATCTGTGTGCAGGTATCTGAGTGTCTCCTGGAGGTAGAGGAGGACATCAGGGGCCCTGTTTTCTTACACCCATCTTATTCCCTTGAGCCAGAGTTTCTCACTGAACCTAAAGCTAGCCAGATAGCCAGTAAGTCCCAGTGATCCTTGTCTTAGCCTCCCCGCAGTGCTGGGGTTACAAGCATGAAGAGGTGTGGGCATGTGCATATATGTGGCCATGTCTGACTTCTTATGCAGGCGCGGGCGGCTCTAACTCAGAGCTTCACATCTGCCCAACAAGCATTCTCACCCACTGAGCCATCCCCCAGCCCCAGCACGTGGGCATCCCTCTCCACCAGACCCTCAATTAACCACAGTGGAACTGGGCCTCAAGTATGACAACAAGGGTTTGAAGCGAGGAGATGTGACCTGTGGTTCAGGCTGGGCACTAACCAAGATCATCAGCAAGCCTTCGGCCATCCTCGGCAGGTACGACCCGTTCATCCTCCAGGTCACACTTGTTCCCAACAAGGATGACCTGGGCATTATCCCAGGAGTAGGTCTTGATCTGTGTAGCCCTGTGGAGTTGTGGACATTGAGAAGGAGGTTAAAGGTGTGGGGGGGAGACAAAGGCCTATGGCATATCAGCGGTTGGCCAGCACTCACCAGTCCTGCACAGCGGTGAAGGACTCTTGGTTGGCAATGTCATACATGAGCAGGAAACCCATGGCTCCACGGTAGTAGGCTGTGGTGATGGTCCGGTAGCGCTCCTGGCCTGCTGTGTCCTAGGCAAACAGCAGTCAGTCAGCTGGGGCTCACCTGCTCCCTACCTGACTCTGCAAGGCCCTGAAAGGGACACAGGTCTGCCCTTGTGGTCCAATCTGATGGGGAGGCATGGTCCTGCCCTCCCAGCCCTCACTGCCCATCCTGATGTGAGACATTATAGGCTGTATCACCAGACCCTGTTGTCCCATCTTGAGAACTCTGCTAACTGACTCAGCTCTACCCTGGATGGGCTCCAGTATGCAGGGCTGGATGACAAGCACCTATCTATGAGCTTCCCTAATCTTGTTTCCATGAGCCAATGTGAGAGTCACAGTGAAGAGCCATCTGGGCCTCAGGCCACTATCTTTGATCTGCCACCTGGTCACCTTGTTACCATGATGATACCAACAGCTGGACTAGGGACAGGGAATAGCTCTGAACCTGGCAGCCTCCATAGGAGCCCCCAAGATGATCCCCACCTTCTTCCTCACTAGTCACTGATTCTTCTAGCATGCACCTTGTGCATCTTGTCCCTCCACGGGCCACCCAGGGCAGGACATATACCCACATCCCAGTGAATTTACCTCAGAGATAAAAGATACCTTCCCGCCCCGAGCTGCACTGTCTTGGGTCAGATTCTCTACTGACGGCCCCCCACTCTCCACATGGCTATCCAACCCACCCAGATCTGCAGCTTGATCCTCTTGTCGTGCCGATAGACTGTCTTGACCTTGAAGTCAATGCCCACTGTGCTCACGAAGGCGGGGGTGAAGGAATCATCCGCATAGCGGAACAGGAAGGAGGTCTTGCCCACACTGCTATTCCCAATCAAGAGCAGTTTGAACATGTAGTCAAAGTTCTGGTCGGCTGCATCCCTTGGGCTGGCAGGGGGCTCACTAGCGGAGGCCATCTTGGTGGAATCTGCTTGGAAGGGAGGCTTGAAATCCTAATGGGAAAGAATGGAATCCTGCAAGGGGCAGGTACCAACAACTGAGCCTAGGAGTCTATTTGGGTTCAGGAGTCAGTTCTCAGAACACGTGGATCCGGGATCTAACTCAGGTTATCAGGTTAGGCAGCAAGTGCCCTTACTTGCAAAGCCACTCCCTAGCCCACTCCCTAGACCTAGTTAGTTTCTCTCTCTCTCTCTCTCCAAGGTCCCACTCTGGAGCCTAGTCTGGCCTCTAACTCCCAGTCCTGCTGCCTCTGCAGCCAAGTGCACGGTGGGGCGGGGCGGGGGGGAGCAGACGTGTATCTCCATCTTGGGGATGGAGTTCCAGGCGCTCGTAACTGCCTGACCTGTGCTCTAGGAATCTAAGTCAGGTCCTCTGAAAGAGCAATACTTGCTCTCAGCAGCTTACCCATCTCTCCAGTCCTCATTCTTTTCTTCTTTTAGAAAAGGTCTCATGTAGCTGGCCTCAAACTCCCCATGTGGAGGATAAGGGCCTCAAGCTTCTGGTCCTGCCTCTGCAACTGGGGTTACAGTGTGCACCCCAATGCCCTTCCTAATGAGTCTCATTATTATTCATCAACAGACCTTGGCCCAGTCCTTCTCGGCACCAGGCACTGAGCTCTGAAGAGACACAGCTGTGCATAAAACGGAAAACCATTCACCTGTATGGAGGGCTGTGGCTATTGGTTAACCTTTGCACACAGGTGAAAGTGAGGCCTGAGGATGGTGGTAGAATGCTCACTTTAGGTTTCAGCCCCAGGGCCCAGTAAACCAGGTGTGATGTGCACGCCTGTAATTTCACCACTAGGGAGGTAGAGACAGGAGAATCCGCAGTTCAAGGTCATCCCGCACTACTTTGGAAGTTGATACCAAACTGTGCTACGTGAGACCCTGTCTCAAAAAAAAAAAAAAAAGCAGAATGGAACCTTTAATAGTGGAAGGTTTTCTGATCTGCTTTGAGGTACAGAAGTCAGGTAACAGGTAAAAACTTAGGGCCAGTGGTGGTGGCGAGGAAGTCGCACGGGTTGCAGACTGGACTTTGCCCAGTGCAAGCAGCTGGTATGGCCAGGTGTGAGCTGGAGGGGGGGTGACTGCCAACTAGACAGAGCCCCCTCCATCAGGGCCTGGATGTTGACTTAGCTGGTGTCTGCCACTGGGCTGCCTGTCCTTTACCCTTTAAGCCCACTTTAACCATTCCCTGTCTTCCAGGGCAAGGGATATTTCTATAAATACAGCATGGTTTAGAACCCCAGTTAAGCTTCCAAGTGGGTACCCGGAATTTGATTTGTCAAAGGGGCCGGACCTGACTCCCTTTTGGTCAAAGCTGATTCATCTCAGTCATGGTCCACAGAGACAGGAATGAAAGTCATCAAATCCGACGGAATTATCCTAGCCACTCAAAGATCACAAAACCCACCCCACTCCATATCCTTTTATTTACATCTGTCCATACTCCAGCATGCTGTTAAATCCAAATCTAGGGTTCCTTTCCAGTCTCCCCGGGATTCAGTGTTCTCAGCTGTCTAGAGTCGCTCTCTGAAGCCCAAGCAAAAGTATTTCTCAACGGCCCTTGGTGTTTTCTGTTTCTCTGCCCCGTGCATTTCCAAAGAGAACGCAGCCAACCCCACCCTACGTTCCGGGAGAACGGGTTTGAGGAGGGACCGCAAAGCGTCCGCCTGGCAGGGCCTTCAGGCTGGCCCTCGTCCCACCGCAGCTCCTTTTCCGGGCAGACTAGGGGTCCCTGGGTCCTCAAGGCTGGCATCCAAGCTGTCAGTGCACTGCGTGCACCAGCAGGTGCCTCCCCCATCACCATATGGCGCCCTCGCTCGTCCCCGACTGGGCTCCTCGCCCAGCTCGCTGCCGCTCGGGAAGCCAGCGGAGCCAGCGGGGCGCGGGGAACCCAGAAGAGCCAGCAGCACGGCTTGGGGAGCATGACCCGGCCTCGCGTGGACCCCAGCCCAACCTGTCAAAGCGCACGCGCGAACCGACAGGCGGGCTGGCGCACTCGCTCCGGGACTCACCTCGGGTCACGCCTCGCGCACTAGGATCCGCCCACGAAGTCGCTGCAGCCCGCACCCGGCCGCGACCCCCGCCCCGCAGCCACCGCCGCCAGCACTGACACCCGGATCCCGCGCCGGCTCCGCCCAGGTGGAGGGGGCGAGGCCGCAGCAAGAGTTCGAGTGCTGTGTGGGTGGAGCCTATGGGGCAGGGCCGTCATGAGAGGTGGAACCTGGAGGTGGGCGTGGTCTTGTGGCGAGGGTTGGGGGAGGATCCGCAGGAGGAGGAGCCAGGAGGTAGGCGTGGCCTGTCGGGGATTGGGACCCAGCGAGAGTCCGAGCGGAGTGGGCGAAGTCTTGCAGGCGGAGGTGGGTCTAGCAGGTGCGGGACCGCTTCAAGAGGCTCTCGATGTGGGCGGGGAATTGAGGGGTAGGCTTGGTAGTAGAGCGTCCACGGCCGGAGGTGGGACGGGAGTCCAGCGACCCACAAGAAGTGAGCGGGGCATATACGTGGAGGGACTTTCCCCGAAGGTTGAGCCTCGCCGTGTGGCAGCAAGAGCCAATCCGATGAGAGCACGCGGTGTGTGGGCCCAAGAGGCGGGTGGGTGGGTGCGCTAGATGTGAGGGTCCTGACAGGAGTGAGCTATAGAGTCCAGAGGGGCGGGAAAGGGCTCTCCTTTTCCCTAACATAGAAAATGCCTTCTATGCACTCTGTTAAGAGAAAAACCTCAGCAGCTGGATTCTAGTCCCGCCTCCACTTTCTAGGACTGGGACTCGTGACACATTTAACCTCTCCGAACTTCAGTTTTCCCATCTGTCAAGTGTGTAGCCATGTTTTTGTTTTTAATTTGAGGGCTGGAGAGATGGCTCAGTGGTTAAAAGCTCTTGTTCTCAGCACCATCCATATTCCAGGGGATCTGACTCCACCCTTCTTCAAGCAGCAAGAACCAACGTGGACAGACATAAATGTAGGCAAAACACTCATGTAAAATAAAAATTTTAAATCTAAATTTTCTTTCAGACAAGGTGTCGTTTATTCCAGGCTTGCCTAAAACTCATGTCGCCAAGAATAAATAAATAAACTGACCCTCTTGCCTCTACCTCTCAAGGTCTGGGATTGCAGGTATGCAAAACTGTGCCTAGTTTATGTGGTGCTAGGAAGGAGCCTGAGCATTTTGGTATACTAAGCAAGCACTCTCCAGCCCCTGACCCATTGGGGGTGAAGACCAGGCCTTCATGAATGTTAGGCACACTCCATGTCCCACATAGTCCTAAAGGGTGCTGGATTATGCTGTTCAATCCTCTTAAGGGCTTCTGGAGTTAAAACACGTTTTAGAAATAAGGAAACTAAGGATCAAAGAGAGGCAGATATTTGTCTGGAGGCTACACAGCAAGATTTGGAATTCAAAATAATATAGCGGCCATCAAGATGGACAAGTGGGCAAAGGCACTTGCCCCTAGGCCTGAGGACCCCCAGGGTCCCAAGTCTCTAGAATGCCGCTCACCTAGGTTCACATCTCAGCGTGGACGCTATGGACTAGGGAAAGATGAAGCAAGTTCTATCTTGTCTTGCAAACAGACGCCACTCACGCTCACATCTCATCAGTAGTGTCAGTGGGCTGTGAAACACGATTGTGCCTGAGGTGGGAACCTGCCGTTGCTGTGGTAACACAGAGTCAGGGCAATGCTTAGCACCAGCCAGGCATATAGCAGGGACTCATAAATGGTCATCGTTAGTGGAGATTTGCTGGAGCTGCAATAGCTCACACTCCAAAGCATCATGCAACAGGAATGGGGAAACTTGAGACTCTAGGTGCTATACTAGTGCACACGTGCGCGCGCGCGCACACACACACACACACACACACACACACACACACACACACACACACCACCTGGCTTCTGTGGTGGAAATATGACCACAGCCATCTCCAAAGAAGCATTTATTGGCACATAAGGCCTGTGTTAAAGTCTCTGGAGCCCCAGGGCGAGGCCAGCAAGGCAGAGCCCATTACTCAGCAGGCAGCCCAGGTTGCAGAGGGAAGACAAACCGTGGTAGTGGAAGAATTTCTGGCGAAGAGCATTGTACTTGGGGTCCTTCTCCCGCAGCTGGCGATAGGGGTCAGGGCCCTGGTGGCTGCCTGGCACCTCTGTCCCCAGGCCTCGATCTTTCTCCACAGTCTGTAGGGCCCACATGACAGCCGTGGTGCGGGCCTCCAGCCAGCGTGCATTGATAGTGGCCAGTGTGAGGCTCAGGAGCAGTAGAGCGACCTGAGGACAGTGAGGGGGAGGCCAAGTCAGGAGGGTGACTGAGAGAGGGTATGCCAACCTCCTCACAGCCCGGAGAGTTCCCTCACCCAGAGTGGGGACCCTGAGAGTAGTAAAGAATCCATGACTTCTCTTCTGCTCCCTGGCCCAGTGCACAGTCTGCTCCCCTACTGTTCCTCGAACACCTAAGCTGCCTCTTCAAAACAAAACGTGTTTTTTGCAGTACTGAGAATTGATTTTCGGGCCTCAGACGCAGTGTAAGTTCTACTGCTGAGCTACATACCCAGCCCTTTTCTCACTTGTTTTGTGCGTAGGTGGTATATACACGTTCACATGTGCTTGCAGGTATACATGTAGGTGGGGGGGGCTTTCCACCTTTTTTTTGGGTGGCAGGGGTAGGGTGGGAGTGGGGTAGAAATGGGGGGTGTTTCAAGACAGGGTTTCTGCCCTACCTGTCCTGGAACTCGATCTGTAGACAGCTGGCCTCAAACTCACAGAGATCCGCCTGCCTCTGCCTCCCAAGTGCTGGGATTAAAGGTGTGCATCACCACCACCTGGCCCTTTTTCTTTTTTAAAAATTTTACTGCATTTACTTGTGTGTGTGTGTGCAGACTCGAGGGAGTCATTTCTCTTCTTCCTCCATGTAGATCCTCAGGAGTCCAACTCGGACTGTCATCAGGCTTAGCAAGCAAGGGCCTTGGCTTGCTAAACCGGCCACCTTAGTTTTTGCGGCGGTGTCCCTTATTGATCCTGGAACGCCCTCATTCAGCTGGACTGACTGACTGGCCAGTGAGCTTCAGGGATCTGCCTGTCTCCGCCCCGACTCCCATTGCTCCCCAAGTTGGGCAACTCCTCTGGGTTTGGTGATTGGATGGAGCTGAGGATTCGAACTCAGGTCCTCATGTTTGTGCAGGGAGTACTTTTCTGCCCAAGTCATCCCCCAGCCTCCACCCTTCCCTTTGAGGCAAGTTCTCACTAAGTCGCCTGGGCTGGAGTGGAACTCATTATGTAGCCAAGGCTGGCCTTGAATTTGCAATCCTCCTGGCTAAGCCCCCCAAAGAGCTGGGATGATAGGATGCCCACCTGGTCTCCCCAAAAGTAAGACAAATAACACTCATGGTTCTTTCATTCCCTCTGCTCAAAAGCACACAGTTTAAAATAGGGCCCATCTCTTCTGTGACCCCCTGGAACTAACACTGAACCAACAGGAAATGAATTAAACACCTGGGAAATACCATAACCCTCTCTGAAACCTAAGAGATTATTCTTTTGTGGGGAGTGAGCTGAGATAGGATCGCAGTAGCTCAGGCTGGTTTCAGGCTCCCTATGTGACTGACACTGACCTTAAACTCCTGATCTTCCCACCACCACCTCCAAGTGCTGGGATTATAGGTGTCACCACCATGTCAGCCTTGGTTTTTTCATTTACATTTTTGTATTATTTTGGTGTTTTGAGACAGGGCTTCACTGTATAGACCTGGCTGCACTGTAACTGGATCTGTAGACCAGCATGGCCTCAAACTACAGATGCCTGCCTCCTGGGTGCTGGGATGAGAGGCATGTGCCACCACTACCTGCTTTAATTTTGTTTTTTTAAATAGGGTCTCTCTCTATGTAGTTCTAATTGTCCTTGAACTCTCTATGTAGGTAGGGCAGGTCAGCCTGTAACTCACAGTGATTCTCCTGCCTCTGCCTCCAGAATGCTGGAACTCAAGGTGCATACCACTACACCTAGCTTGTTTTTGTTGTTTTTGAAACAGTCTTACTATGTAGCCTAGGCTAGCCCGGAACTTGTGCAATCTCCCTGGCTCATCTTCCCAAATCCTGGGGTAACGTGTGTGTGTGTGTGTGTGTGTGTGTGTGTGTGTGTGTGTGTGTGTGTAGTGTGATGTGTATGTGGTGTGTGCACCACCACACCGGGCTGAGAGACCACTCTTGATATACCCATCAAGTCTTACCCACATCTGAAAACTTTAAGAGCAGAGGGAGGGAAGGGTGAGGAAATCTGAGCGGCAAGAATTGTTCCTTAGGGCTGGAGAGATGGCTCAGTGGTTAAGAGCGCTGACTGCTCTTCCAGAGGTCCTGAGTTCAATTCCCAGCAACCACATGGTGGCTCACAGCCATCTGAAATGAGACCTAGCGCCCCCTTCTGGCATGCGGACACACATGGAAGGAATGTTGTATACATAATAAATAAAAAAATCTTTTTAAAAAAAAAAAAAAAAGAATTGTTCCTTACATTGTGACTGAGGGAACGTGTAGACGGGAGTGGGAAAACCTAAATTCCCAGTCCGGCTAGTCTTTACACAATGAACTGAGGTCGGAACCTCCGCTCAGCTGAGTCACTCCAGTTTGGCAGGAGGCCCAGCTATTGGGCAGAAAGGAAATAGGAGCCAATGGGGAAGATAAGGCTGCAGAGAGGGCTGCCAGGGGCAGCTCTGCGGGATGTGTGCTCTGCTCAAGGACAGTGACCAGCTATGTCTTTACCAGGAACAACAGGCGTTTCTTTTCCCCTTTCAAAACAAGGTCTCTCGAGCTGTTGCGGTAGCACACACCAGAAGGATATCCCGAAAACTGGGAGTTGGAGAATCACAAGTTTGAGGCCAGCCTGGGCTACACTTTGGGGGGTGTAGAGATGACTGGCTCAGCATACTGCTCTTGCAGAGGACCGAGTTCAGTTCCCATCACCCACTTCAAGCAGCTCACAGCTGCCTGGAACCACATTTCTAGGGGGATTTGTCACCCCTGACTTCTGAGAGTACCAAAACACAAATGCTCATACCTACACACAGACAACAAACATAAATGAAAACAATAAAATCTGGGTGCTGGTGATGCACACCTTTAATCCTAGCACTCAAGAGGCAGATGCCAGCCTGGCCTAGAGAGAGTTCCAGGACAGCCAGGTATACACAGTGAACAAACAAACGAACAAAAATAAGGTAGGGAGTGAGAGAGGAAGACACATTGGCCCCTGGTCTCTGCACAGATTGTGCAATCTGCATACGTTCTTTCTCTCTCTCTCTCTCACTCAAATAAAACGGAAGTCTCCACAAGTTCTCACTGGAGTCTTGGGGACAAATCTGCAGCAAATGGTGGCCCTCCAACCCTCATACCTGACTGGCTTCCCAGAGTGAGAGGTGGATCCAGGCTCGCTGTGGAGCCAAGATGCAGAGGTTGATGAGGGCACAGCCCAAGGAGATGTGAAAGTAGACGGGAAAGAGCTTGCTCTGCACTAGCCCGAAGGTATGCCGAGGAAGACTCCGGAAAAGTAGGAATCCTGGGGGGTGGAAGGCCACAAACACCTATTAGGAGACTTTCAGGTCCCCCTCCCATTCAATTCCCACCCTAAATAGCAGGTTGGAGGTCCCTACCTGAGGCAAAGGTTACCCACATCTGCATGCCCCAGGCACCAGACAAGACCAGCAAGTGGACCACTTTAATCAGGCTTCCTGGATCCTCACCTTCCTCCATCCTGTGGCCCTGGAAAGGAGGCACCAGTGACTCAGCTTAACCTTCAACCTTTGCCCCCTAGCTTTGAGACCTGGCAGAGGATGCTTAGGGCTAGCCTCACACCGGTGCAGAGTGAGGGAAAACAGTATGGAAACCGCAGTGGGAAGACCACAGCAGTCCCTGCCCAGCCTCAAGCCCAACCAGTCCATCTGAGCTCAGGCTCAGGGCTGCAACTGTGGCTTTCAGGTCGGAGACTTGGTTAACGTTGGCCTCACACTCCCTTCCCAACACGGGCAAAATAATAGCAATAGTAATGATAGTAATAAATAAAAGAATCTCAGCCCAGTGTGGAAGCTCACACTTGTAAACCTTAACACTTGGGAGACTGACATAGGCTTGTCACTCCTCCCACTCCAAAGCGTGTGAGCCTGGTGATTCACACTTGTAACCCCAGCATAGATGGATGATGCAGGAAAGTCACTGAGTTTGAGAACAGCCCGAGATATCTTAAAACAAACAAACAAATAACTCAGGCACCAGCCTGAGTGGCTCAGCTGGCAGAGCGTTTGCCTCACGCGCAGGAAGCCCTGGCGCTCTTCCGTCATTCCAGCACTGAGGAGGCACAGTCAGAGAATTAGGGGGCCAATCTAGATACATGAGGCCTTGTCTCAAAAACAAACAAAATCCTAGAACAAAAGATCTCAGGCTTTTTCTAGATCCCAATATCAACTGCACGTTATAGAACCCCAAAAGCCTGAGTCCCAGCAGCTCAAGTTTACAGCCCCAGGTCTTGAGGGATCACCCTGGTTCTGCAAACAACCAAGAGCCCTCCCTCATCCAGAAACCCGAGATATCATAGAAACATCCCAAAGCATCCCCAGGACCCCCCCATACGACCCCACCGTTGGTGCACCCGAGGTCAGGCGTGGGAACCGCGAACCCGGGCAGCGCCTGTGCAGCTCAGGCTCGCCTGAGACCTCCCGGGGGTTTCTTCCACACCGTAGGCCTCGCCCCACCTCCCGGTCAGGCAGAAGCCAATAAGAACACACATCTGTCACCTGTGGACCCGCCCATTAGGGATTGCCCAGTCGGTTTGCGGGAATCATCCTGTCATCCCGCCTCTCCAAACTTCATCCAGTCACACCGAAGATGTTCAGGCGCCAATGAGCTCCGCGCCTGACTCGGAGTGAGCGGGCGGGGCTTAAGTGCAGACCACGCCCTTATCTGTGACTCCACTTTCGGCCTCCCTGCGTTTTCCAGCGATGGTGTCTCCATGGGATCAAAATTTCAGCGTCACAACTGGGGACTGGCTTCGTGGTCTCTGATGGGAGAGTATGAACAGGTGGTATGTGGTAGGTGGGAATGGAAAACGGAATTGGGAGACTGGCGGGTGTAAGAGTGACAGGGCAAGGGGCAGGACCAATATCAGTGGTCACGCCCCTTTGCTCGAAGAATTCTGTGGAGAAAGGGACTTCGGAAGAATCAATTGAGATGGGGGAGGGCAGGCATGATTGGGAATCGACCTGTGGTGAAACTCTGAAATGCCTCTTTCCTTTCCCCCTCTAACTCTTCTGGGGCATCTGTGGTCCTCACGTGATATTCTAGAGCAAAGTCTCGTTTACTGAGCAGTGGACTAAATCTGTGTAATCAGGACAGCCCAGTAAAGTGGATATGATGGGTTTTTTTTCCAGACAAGTTCTTCCTGTGTGTAGCCTGGAACTAGCTTTACAGACCAGATTGGCCTGAAACTCAGGGATCGCCTGAGTGCTGGGATTAAAGGGGTGAACCACCACATCCGGCCCTTTATGTGGTTTTGTTGTTGTTTAGGTTTTTAAATTTTGTTTTATGTGTGTTAATGTTTTGCTTGCATGTCTGTCTGTGCACTACTTCCATGCCTGGTGCCTGCAGCAGTTAGAAGAGGGCATCAAACCCTCTGGGACTGGAGTTATTAAAGGTTGAGAAGCTGAGTCGCCATGTGGGTACTGGGAACTGAACCTGGGTACTGGAAGAGCAGCTAATGCTCTTAACTGTTAAACCAAATTTTTTCTTTTTCTTTTTCTTTTTTTTTTTTTTTTGCAGGGTCGCTCTAGGTAGCCCTGACACTGACACACCTGGAATGCACTATGTAGATCAGGCTGACCTCAAACTCACACTGCCTGAGTTCTGGCATTAAAGGCGTGTGACTACTTTCTTTCAATTAATTAATTAATTAATCTCCAGCCAGATCACAATTTTCCCTCCTTCTCTCTCTCCCTCCCTCCCTCCCTCCACTCTTCCCAATCCGTCCCCCAACTTCCCCTTTGTTTCTTTCTTAACATAAAACTCTTATCTACTATTCTTAGGTGTGCATGAGGTGTGTGTGTAAGTGTGCACATGTCATGGCATACATGTAGAGATCAGAGGTGAAGTTTATGGGGTTGGTTCTCTCCTTCCACTTTTAAGTCGGTTACTGCAGACCAATTCATGTTGCAGGCTTGGCAGCAAGCACTTTGCTCCGTGAGTCCTCTCACCGGCCCTTCAAGGACTTAATGTCTTTATGTGGGATGTCTGGGTTCTCATAACCCACCCTCACCTCTGTGATTGGATTTATCTTTTATCTGACTTCTGCTTCTGTCAATACTGAGAAGTTTCTGGGCTGAAACATCTCTGAGGGGACACTCTAAAAGGGTTAGGAGGCTGGGCAGAGGCTCAGTAGGTGGAGCACTTGCCTAGCCGCTCTGCTGGGTTCCATCGCCAGCTCTGTATAAATGCATTATATAAATGCATAAATAGATGCAGTGACATGGGCCTGTCATCCTAGCCCTCCGGAGGTAGAAACTGGAGGGTCAGGAGTTCAAGGTCATCCTTGGCTATGTGAGTTGGAGACTTGTCTGAGAGCCCCTCCCATTCCCTTCCACAGTGACCCTCTTTTGGCTGGCCTACCCCGGGACCCTGACTACTGTGTCTCTCACCTCTACTCATCTCCTTCACTCTCCATCACACCTTGGCCTGCCAACGAGAAGAGGGGCAAGTATTGGTGCTCCTGGTAGACAGCTAGAGGACCGGGAAGGGCTGACAACTGTAAGTTTGCCATCACTGGTCCCTTTTCCCCTAGGGTCCTCCTCAGACAGTGCTTTGGACTGTACAACCTGCTGGTCCAGGACCTCGGAGCCTGAGATCGTGAATGCTGCTTCAGAACAAGCAGCAGGGACTGTAGACTGGGGGCCTGCGTGGGACTCCAAGTGTAGGCCTCATGAGGGTACCTCCTGTTCCAGCTCAGACCTGCACAAGGAGCATTGTCCTGGGCAGGACCTTGTGAAGAGGAACCACACAACTAAGGTCACACATACCCCCTCCCCCAACTCTCCTTAACCTAGGAATGCACTTGCTGTGTTCCACTGTGGAGCACAGGGCAGGGACTGTGCAGAAGGGGCCTGCATGGAGTTTCAGCACCTCTAAAGGGAGGAAGGAATAGAAGGAAACCTATGTGTGGGTCTTTGCTTGCTTGTTTTGAGACAGTATCTCTTGTAGCCCAAGATGGCCCTGAACTTTTTCTGTAGCCAAAGGTGGATTTGAATTCCTGTTTCTTCTGCATCCATCTCCTGAATGCTATGATTATAGGAAGGAGACATTATATCTGACTTTCATATTTTGAAGGTGTATATATGTGTGTGTGTGTGTGTGTGTGTTTGGTGTTCGTTTTTGTATCTATATGGCTTCTGATTGTGTGTGTAAGACTCACACTTGTGTCTAAAATTGTGTGCTTGTGGCTGATTGTGTTTAACAACAGCTTGTGGTGGTGTGGCAAGTGCTGATGGTATCCTCTGTGGACTTCGCTGTCGTTACTGTCTTGTACTCCAAAGTAGGAAGGTCAAACCAGGCACAGCCTGGCATCTGTTTTCTGTCAGGGTCAAGCCAGGGTCCCATAAACACATGAGATGATACACACAACTGCACTTCTGAGCATGTGCAGATGATGAAGTTGGGGGTAAAGGCAGTGGAGGAATACCCCTGGATAGTTTTGCCTGATTCCTGGTTAGGGATAACCAGATCTCAAGAGAACCAATCTTGTCCTTCCGGCAAAGGTCTCGAGGTGAGCAATCTGGGAATACATCATCACTTTCTTCTTCTCCTCTTTCCCAGAAGTCCCTGGAGCCTGGCTCTGCTAAAGTAAAAGGTGAGTGCTCTCTTCTGAGTGAGCCCGGAGGGGAGGCATTTGGGTTTCTAGCCCCACTTAATTTTTCCTTTACTTTTCTTTAATTTACTTCCTGTGTTTGAGGGTGTGTGTGCCGTGGCACACATTTGAAGGTCAGAGGACACCTTAGCAGAGTTGGTTCTCTCCTACCCTGTGGGTCCCTGGGTTCAAATTCAGGTCATCTGTCTTGGTGGCAAGTACCTTCACCCACAGAGCCATCTTGCAGGTCCCCTACTCCCATTTTCTTCTTCCGTATTAAGGCCCATGTTCATTAACTGCTTCAAGGAGGTACCCTGCTCTATACATGCCCCTCTCCCTCCTCTGAGCCCCCATCTCTGCCCTGACCTTACCTCAGCCATGGCTCACTTTTCCTCTGCCCACAGTTAAGAACACCATGCTAGTCCCTGACCCTCAGAAGCTCTTGCGATGTGAACTAGAGTCCCTCAGGACCCAATTGCAGGCTCAGACCAAGGTGAGTCCCTCTACCTCCTCTGCACCTGTTCTCATCCTTCTCTCTACTCCAGGGTCTTACCACTTGCCCCTGCCCCCTCAGGCTTTTGAGTTCCTGAACCACTCTGTGACCATGCTGGAGAAGGAGAGCTGCCTACAGCAGATCAAAATCCAGCAGCTTGAAGGTAAGGACCAGATGGAGACCAAGGTCAGTGCAAGTTCGAAGTGAGTAGAAGGTCAAGGTCAGGACAGGGTCAGGGGTAGCTGGAGTCAGGCTGGCCTCAGGCCCACATCTGGTTCCTTACCTTTTGGGGCTTGCTGGGCCTCAGTTGGCCCAGCACTTGCCTAGCATGCATGAAGTCCTGGGTTCCACCTCCAGCATGGAATAAAACTGGACCTGGTGGTTTGTGCCTGTGATCCCAGCACTTGGGAGATGGAAGCAGGAGGTTTAGGAGTTCAAGATCACCCTCACTTAATTAGAGAGTGAAAGTCAGCCTGAGACAGAGCCCTAGGGCTGAGAGGTGACTTGTCAGTTAAGAGCACTGGCTACTTTTGCGGAAGGCCCAGGCTGTGTTCCCAGCATCCACATGATGGCTCACAGTCCTCTGTAATGTCACTTCCAGGGGACAGAACACACTCTTCTGGCCTCCATGGGCACCAGGTAAAACACCTGTGAAACCAACCACATAAAATAGAAAGACATTTTTGGGGGAGGGGAGTTTGAGACAGAGTTTCTCTGTGTAGCTCTGGCTGTCCTGGAACTCACTCGGTAGACCAGACTGGCCTCAAACTCACAGAGATCCACCTCCCTCTGCCTCCTGAATGCTGGGTTTAAAGGTATATGCCATCACCACTCAGCAGAAATATATATATATATTAAGATTTTCTTTTTTAATTTATTATGTATACAGTATTCTGGCTGCATGTTTTCCAGCCCCAGAAATATATATTCTTAGAAAATTAAGAAGTTGGGCTGGAGAGATGGTTCAGCGCTTAAGAGCACTGGCTGCTCCTCCACAGGTACTAAGTTCAATTCCCAGCAACCACATGGTGGCTCACAATCACCTGTAATGAGATCTGGTGTCATCTTCTGGCCTGCAGGGACACATGTAGGCACAGCACTGTATACATAATAAATAAATAAATAAATCTTAAAAAAAGAAAGAAAGAAAGAAAGAAGTTCCAGGACTGGGGAAATGGCTCCGTTACTAAAATGCTTGCCATGCAGGCATGAGGACCTGGAGTTTATCTCCGAATGTTGGGGGAAAAAGAAAAGCTGGGCTTAGTGGGACACACTTGTAATCGCAGTTCTACAGAGGTAAAGATAGGAGGAATCCTGGGGCTCCCTGGCCAGCCAGTCTACCCCAATCTGCGAGTTCCAGTTTCAGTGAGAGACCCCGTCTCAAAAGATAAGGATGGAGAAGAATTGAGGACAATACTCAAGGTTGACCTTGGACCTCCATTCCCCCACACACCCACAGTCTGTGTACCTGTGTACACACCTGTGCAAACACGTGAACATGTAGGTACACATACATCAACACACAATAATAAAGTCGAGTATTCCACCCTCTCTACAGAAGTGTTGAGCCCCACAAGCCACCAAGGAGAGAAGGAAGGCCGTAAGTGGGGAACCGAAAATGGTCGGCAGGAGCTGTATGGGGCCCTGGCCCAAGGCCTGCAGGGTTTGCAGAAGACACTGAGGGACGGTGAGGAGCTGCAAAGGGCCCGTACCACTCGCTGCCTACAGTTGTTGGCCCAGGAGATCCGGGACAGGTGGGTGTGGGCAGGAGGGCGGGGTGGAGCAGGCCACCATTGAGGGAGCTTAATGGAGCAGGGAGTGGATGGCTTGGGGAACACGACCTGGGGGCAGGACAGGCCGCTCAGAATACCTAGGTGGCTAGGGAGAGGCCGCTGGGGAGTCTAAGGCAGCTAGAAGGTGAGGGAGACAGCAAGCTGGAGGTGGGTTGGGGAAGGAGGCAGGATCCCAGAAGACTGAGGGAGGCGGAGAGGCTGGAGAGTGGAAATCAAGAGGAGAGAACAAGTCTGGGAAGATCCAGATAGGCAGTGAGAGATGCCTGGAGCTGTGGCGGAGTCTGGGGCTGGCTGTAGCCCCTCGCTGAGGACAGATTCTGAGGTTGTGGGCAAGACCTCAGGTGGTATGGGTGGAGCTTGATACCCTGGAGGGAGCTAGGGTTGTGGGAGGAGCCTGTGCTGTAAGTGGGCTGGGCAGATGGGGACGTGATAGACCAGGTGAATGGGCTGGGCATGTGGGTCTAGGCTGCTCTCTCCCCTCAGCAAGAAGTTCCTGTGGGAGGAACTGGAGCTCGTGCGGGAAGAAGTGACTTTCCTCTACCAGAAGCTCCGTGAGTGCCTGGAAGCCCACAGCCTGGAAGGGATGGGGCTCTGCTTCCTCTGTCCACTGAGTTCTCTCCCCAACAGAGGCCCAGGAGGATGAGATCTCAGCGAACCTCTTGAATATCCAGAAGATGCAGAAAACACAGGTGAAGTGCCGAAAGGTGAGCAGAGAAAATGAGGGCCTGCAGGACGTGGTGCGGATGGGAGCTTCCTCGTGCTTCCACAGTTGGACTGAATCTAGGAGACAGAATCCAAATCCCAGCTCTTCCTTTTTTTTTTTTTTCTTTAGTTTATTTTTATTTTTGAGGCAGGGTGTGTCTTTGACTGTTCTGAAAGTCACTCTGTAGACCAGGCTGGCCTCGAACTCACAGAGATCCGCCTGCCTCTGCCTCCTGAGTGCTGGGAATGATTAAAGATGCTATCACACTCGGCCTCCAGCTCTGCCGTTTTAGTGCTATGTTAGTATGGGCAAATCACTTTGTCTTTCCATCTAATGTGTGTAGTAGCTGCGGTCCCTCCTTCATCAGAAAGTTGTGTTCGTTGAGGGTTCCGTGTTCTCACTACAGCTGGGGATTAAAGTGCTACATCATGATTGCCTTTTTCTATGGTCATCACTGCTTGTGTGTCTAGTTGCTTGCTCCTCCAACCCCCTCCCGAACCTCAGGTTCTGACCAAGATGAAGCAGCAGGCGTATGAACCGTCTTCGTGGCCAGAAACTGAGGATGTGCCTGCAGAAGGCAGCGGCAGCTGGAAGGATGACTTACAGAAGGAGCTGAGTGACATATGGTGAGGCCAACCTCCCATCTGACCTCTGACCCCAGCCCTCCTCTAATCTGCCCCCCCACCGCATCTGGAACTGCATCTGGTTCTAGTCCTCCCTCCTTCTCTTAGGAATCACCCTCTCCACAGCCTCCCTTGCCCTAGCTCCAATTCTGGGGTACCCTGGATACCCCAGTGTCTCTTGGGGTCCTTGTCTCTCTGTCTCCACACAGGTCTGCTGTCCACAGCCTGCAGAGCTCCATCGACTGTCTTGCCTTGTCCATGGGCACCAGGCCCAGGTCCTCCAGTCTCAGGGGTGAGGGGCTGAGTGTAACAGGGGTGTGGGGGAAGAGGTCATTTCCAGCTTCACATATATGAGGCCACCTTCAGAGGCCTTCTGAGGGTCACATCAGATGGGATCTTGTTCTTTTTTGTTGTTGTTTTGTTTTATTTTTGTTTGGCTTTCTTCTCAATTTGTTTGGATAGAAATGTGCTATGCATTTTTCCTCACTCCCCTTCTCTCCTCCCCTCTCCCCTTCCACCCTCTTCCCTGCCCCCCACACTCCCAATTTACTCAGGAGATCTTGTCTTTTTTTTCCTTCTTAGGAGGATCAATATATGTATCTCTTAGGGTCCTCTTTGTTAACTAGGTTCTCTGGGGTTGTGGCCTGTAAGCTGGTTGTCCTTTGTTTTATGTCTAATGTCTGCTTACGAGTGAGTGCATATTATATCTGTCTTTCTGGGTCTGGGTTCCCTCACTCAGGATGGCTTTTTCTAGTTCAGTCCATTTGCTTGCAAATTCCAATATGTCATTGTTTTCTACCGCTGAATAGTACTCCATTGTGTAAATGTACCATATTTTCCTTATCTGTTCTTCAGCTGAAAGGCATCTAGGTTGTCTCCAGATTCTGGCTATTATGAGTAATGCTGCTATGAACATAGTTGAACAAATGTTCTTGTGGTATGATTGAGCATCCTTTGGGTATATGCCCAAGAGTGGTATTGTTGTGTCTTGAGGTAGATTGATTCCCAATTTTCTGAGAAACCACCATCCTGATTTCCAAAGTGGCTGTACAAGTTTGCACTCCCACCAGCAATGGAGGAGTGTTCCCCTTACTCTACATCCTCTCCTTATCAGAGTTTTTGATCTTGGCCATTCTGACAGTGTAAGATTGTATCCCAGAGTTGTTTTGATTTGCATTTCTCTGATAGCTAAGGATGTTGAGCATTTCCTTAAGTGTCTTTCGTGGAGTTCTAAGGCTACACTGAGTAGCTGAGAGACTCACTGAGATTTTGAAGGCCTATAATCCTAGAAATTGGTGAGTAGGTGAAAGAGAACCTCAAACTCAAGGCAAGCCTGGGCTATGTAAACCCTGGATGTGTCATGTAGGAGCTGACTGAGGTCACATTTAGGATCTGTGAGTTTATTTTTTTTTTATTCTCTTGATTTTTGAGATATGGTCTCATATAACCCAGACTAATTTAAACTCACTACGTAGCCAAGGATCACCTTGAACTCCTGATCCTCCTGCTTCCAGTGCCCCAGGGATTACAGATAGACCCCATTATTCCGGGCTCTATGGAATTTTTTAAAGACGTATTTTATTTCATGTGTGTGGGCATTTTGCATGTATTTGTGCACCACCTGCCTGCCTGGTGCCCTCAGAGGCCAGAAGAAGGCATCACATCCTCTGGAACTGGAGTTACAGAGGGTTGTGAGCCAATATATGGGTGCTATGTCCTCTAAAAGAGCAACTAATAGTACTTTTAACCTCTGAGCCGCCTCTGTGGCCTCTTATGGGATCTTTTTAAGGGAACATTTAAAGGGTCACTGATATAATTTGGTATTACTTTGGGTCACACAAGAGATGGTGTCTGAATCATAAATCTAGGTATGGTTTCATCTTGAGGGATGTGGAATCCATGTTCTGAAGTTGCTAGAGGGCTGTATTCAGTGTCTGAAGGGCCAGAATGGCATGTCTCTCCCACAGGCCACAAGGGACACCGGTGCCCGAGTTCTCAGTATCCTTCTTGGGACTCCGATTCTGACTGGGAGAGACCTTACAGCAAGAGTGGATCTCACCCTTCTGGTACAGACCCTCCTCAGCCCCTCTCCATCCCTTAACATCTGGCCCCCTTGTGATTCCCACAGTGTAGGCCTTGAGGCTGGCACCCTCTCTGGGCATCTGGTCCTTGGCTGGCAACCCTGAGATCTCCTGGTTAAAGCCAGACTGTGACCTACCTTCTCTCCCCATAGCTTGAGCAGCTGGGACTGCTTGCCCTGAAGACTCCTCCAGAGAGAAAATAAACTAGCTGAGACCTTCCTCCACCCTGCACTTTTGCATCTGCTGGTTTAAGAGTCTGGGGTCCTCCCTATGCCACCCCCAGCTAACTCCTTGGTTTCTCAGAGGATGCAGAGATCGGGGCACTTTTGAGGATGTGTGGGTCTAGTTAGGACATCGAGACAAGATTTAGGTGTGTCAGTTGGGCGTGTAATACATCGCTTGGCAGGTAGCTAGAAGTAGGTGTATCAGCTCAAAGTTAACACAGCAAGCATGAGACCAGCCTATGCTAGAGAAAACCTTGTCTCAAAAACACAGACGTGGGTCTGCCAAATGGCTCAATGGGTAAGGTACTTGCCACCAAGTCTGAAGACCTGGGTGTGATCCCAGGTACCCACCAATGGTAGGAGAGAACCGACTCATGCGAGTTGTCCTCTGACCTCTAAATACACACAAAACATGGCACACACCCCAATAAATAAATGTAATTTAAAAACACAAAATCAGGATAGTGCTTGTTTAGCGTATAGGAAACCTTGGGTTCCAACCCCAACACCATATAAACCAGATGTGGTGGAACAGGCCTGAAATTTTGGCACTCAAGGAGATGAAGGCAGGAGGATACAAAGCTCAAAGAGAATTGGAGACCAGCTTGGGCTGCTTTAGACCCTGTCACAAACACGAAAATGGACCTGGTTATACAGATAGAGTCTTCCTTTCTGGATCTCGATGCCCAAATGGGGAGAGGCATGGTATAGGAGTCCTTCAAAGAGACCGAGTTCTTCTCGTCCCTCAGTCTACCCCACCTACCTCTTTCTCCATTCTTTTCTCTTCCAATGTCTGCCATCACGTCCTGCCTGCCTCATTGAGTTATGCAAATGAATGATCTATAGCTCCGCCCCCCAACACGACCGCCCCACAGTGTGATGCAAATGAAGGGACCAGTGTCTCCGCCCTCCCGAAAATACGGCGCTGTGGCCCGCCCCCATGGGTTATGCAAATAAGCATCCCGTTCCCCGCCCCATTGGATTATGCAAATAAGGCTCTCTGTGGCCCCGCCCCTGCCTCGGCCACGGAGTCTGCGCGGAGCTGCAAGCCCGGCGGTCCAGACTTATCTCCGTGTCCGCCTGCCTGATCAGCGGTCTGTCTGACTGTCCTGCGGCGCCGGTACCGTCTAGACTGAGCAGGGGCTCAGGCGGCGGCGGCCTAGACAGGGTGAGGGAGGAGCGTGGGCGCCTCTTCTTCCCAGCCCGGGGGCTGCCCAGGCCGAACACGGAGGTCCAGACCGGGGACGTGGGTCCCTCAGATACGTTCCCTGCGGGTTCATTTTGGGGGAAGGGTAGCTAGGGAGTGGGGAGGCGGTGATATCGGGTTTTGGATGGGGTTGGGGGAGGGGAACCTGGAGAGGGGACCCCCAGAGACCTCAGGAGTCAGGTCACAATGCTGCGAGGGTGGCTGTGGGTGAATAATGGTGTGGCTGCCCCGTGTTGGTGTGTGGTTGTGTAACTGGTTGTGTGGTTCTCTGGCTGTGATGGATTCGGGTGTGTCCGCTGATGTGTGTCCGCTGATGTGTGTGTGTGTGTGTGTGTGTGTGTGTGTGTGCGAGAGAGAGAGAGAGAGAAAGAGAGAGAGAGAGCGCCATGGAACACACTGGCTTCTTTAGGGTGTCTGTGTGACTGCTTGCACTGTGTGTGTGTCTAGGTGTCTAGTTGTGTGATCTGGCTGTCATTTTGTGGTTACTGTTGTGTTCTTTATGATGGTGTGCATGCCTGTTTTGCAATCTGGCAGGTGTCTGATCTTACATGCCCTTTGTATGCATGTGGCTGCAAGTCCATGTCACACATGTCACATACACCCCTGCCTGACCATGTGGCTGAGATTGTGGATGGCACACTGTCTCTCCTATGACTGGAGGGGGTGTTCGTTGCGTGACTGTCATTGAGTGCCTTGTAACTGGGGGTGTGACTCCGTGACCCATTCTGTGACTCTCATTGTGTGGAGTGACTCTCCTCTGACTCTTAAGTGTGTTGGCAACCTTGAGTCTATGGTGGTGACTGTGTCAGGGTAAGGGTTTGTAGGGGGCTGGGCTGTCTCTCTGACTGTGTGTTTGAAGGGGTATGTTCTATCCGTGTGGGTGTCTATGACAGGCCATATGCAAAATCTGTGTGTGTGTGTGTGTGTGTGTGTGTTTAGGAGTACTGGGGACTTGTGTGAATGAGCAAACCTGGTTTGCTCAGCATGAAACAGGCACCCCACACAGTGTGCTTGGATCATGCTGTGGCTTGAATGTCATCTTCTGAGGTATCCCTGTCTAGAGAGTCTGGGATGGAAGCCCTGACTGGGTTGTATCTTGTGGGAGTACCCATGAGAGTCATTGTACATCTGGAACCTGTGGTGACCCTCTCTCCAATATGTCACTTTGTGGAGTAGGCCTCAATGGAGCCCTGGACACACAGTGCCTACTCTCACCTGCCTGAGCCTCAGTTTCCACATCTGTGCAATGGAGATGAGTGTCCTTGCCCTGCTGGCCTCCGGGAGTGGCTGTGAGTTGGCAGTGGCCGAGGTGGAGGCCTGTGGGAAGCCCTAGGGTGTCTTCACAGGTGAGAGCCACTGTCACTGTGGGTAGGAGCTGGCTTTGACTGTATCGGCTACTTAACCCTTGGGGACTGAAATCAGATATAGGGGGTTCGTGAGAGGAGACTGGGGGAGGCAGCTGGACTGACAGGATGGGGGGGGAGGAAAAGGCAGCTGGGAGAGAGGGAGGGTCTGGCTAACAGCCTGCACCAGATACCAGAGCTCATGGGGATGGGGGTGGGTAGGGGCCCCATATGGAGGCTATGGTGGAAGGGACTAGGAGAAAGGGCCTGGTGGGAGTGAGAGGGCAGGAAGCATTGGATCTCCTGGGAAAAGCAGATGAAATTCCCTAAAATATGATTAAGGTGGGTACCAAAGAGAAGGGCACCCTTCTTTAAAACTGGAGGTGTCTCCTCTGAAGATTGATTAAGGGTCCCCTTAAAGGCATGGGATCTGATTAGAATTTTATAGAAAGGAGAGAGAAGAGACCACTGTAGATTCTTTTGGATCACGTGAAAGAATCAACTCCTGCAGGTTGCCCTCTGACCTCCACACAAAGGTTGGGGCATCCATGCACACATGCAAAATAATAAATGTAACTAAAAAAAAAAGTCTTAGGTCTCTCGTAGACCAGAGCTTGCTGTTAGAAGGAGCAGGGATGGCCAGTGGGCAGAGGTGGGCCCAGCAGGGTGGGAAACGGGTTAAAGAGCAGATGCAGAACTCCATGAAGCCTCATGTACTCATGTGGCCCTGAAGTTCCCACTCCCTCCTCCTCCACAGGCCCAGCCTTCACCATGGCTGGAGGGAGACCTCACCTGAAGCGGAGTTTCTCCATCATCCCCTGCTTCGTCTTCGTGGAGGTGAGGACCTCAGAGCCACTTGGAGAAAGGGTGCCTGATTTGCGTTTCATCCCTTTATCCCTGTCCAGCCTGTCTCCCTGCTCCTGGCCCAGCTCTTAACCATGCTCATTTTCCCAACTCCCTGACTCCAGTCTAGTCCTCTCCCTCACCCCCCCTCTCATACCCTGCTACCCCAGAGCTTTAACTGCTGCCCCCTTTCTCTTGAGATTGGGCTCAGAAGCGTT
Source organism: Ondatra zibethicus (assembly GCA_004026605.1). Lineage (NCBI taxonomy): Eukaryota > Metazoa > Chordata > Mammalia > Rodentia > Cricetidae > Ondatra > Ondatra zibethicus. Next base: position 23,885 of record PVIU01002272.1, read on the forward strand.
TCTGGATTCCAGCTCCATTCAGCCCTAATCCATTCACACTTTGGGACTTTGCCTGCCTGATCCTCACTTACTTCATCTCCAAAATGAGCATAATTAGCAGGGCATAGTGGCACATATGTGACACACACACCTCAGCCTTTAGGAGGCTGAGGGAGAAGGATTTAGGGAAGTCAAGGCCAGCCTAGTCTACATAAGACTGTCTCAAAAAATGATTAAGACAGATAGAGAAAAGAAATCGCAAGGCACAGCCACTGTGATGCATACTTATAATCCTAACATTCAGGAGGCAGAGGCAGGAGAATGCCTACAAATTCAAGTCCATTCCATATACACGGTAACTTCCAGGCCAGCCAGGACTGTGGAGTGAGATCCTCAAAGCAAACAAGCCAGAAGGTGGTGGCTGCATCTTTAATTCCAGCACTCAGGAGGCAGAGGCAGGAGTGAGTTTGAGTCCAGCCTGGTCTACAGAGTGAGTTCCAGGACATCCAGAGCTACATACATAGTAAAACCCTGTCTCAAAACAAAAATAACAAAATTTATGATTTCTATTCCAGCCTGAGATACATAAGGAGACCATCTAAAAAATAGTAAGTATATAGATAAATAAAAAATGGATGGAGGCTGTGGCTCAGTTTGTAGAAACTTGCCTAGCTGGCACGAAACCCTGGGCTCCATCCTTGGCACCGAATAGACAAGGTGTACTGACCTACAACTGCAACCCCAGTACCAGGGAGGCAGAAGCTAGAGGACCAGGAGTTATCCTCAATTCCATAGTGAGTTGTCAGTCATCCTCGGTTGCTTGAGGCCTTGCCTCAAAAAAAAGAAAAAAAAAAGGAAAACAAAACCAAAATGCATCAGAAAAAACGAAAACAGAATCATAGCTACAGTTGTTGGGAAGGTAAGAATGTCTCCCTTCCTTCTATCCTCTCCTCTTGTCTCCATTTTCCTCCATCTTTCTCCATTTCCCTCCCTCTCTCTCTCTTCATGGCCTCATGGCCTCTGACCTCCTCCTGTTTCTCTTTTCCTCTCTCTGGCCTGACTGGCTGCAGTCTGTGTTGCTGGGCATTGTGGTCCTGCTTGCGTACCGCCTGGAATTCACGGACACCTTCCCTGTGCACACCCAGGGCTTCTTCTGCTATGACAGCGCTTATGCCAAGCCGTACCCCGGGCCTGAGGCTGCCAGCCGAGCACCTCCTGCCCTCATCTATGCTCTGGTCACTGCTGGGCCCACTTTCACGGTGAGATCGTGTGGGCCACCCAGTTTGGATGCCAGGGAAACTCCCAGAAGGCAGGAAGGCCAGGTTGGGGCCGGGGGGAGCCCTGGCCTTTGAGGCCAGGAAGACCCCATCTTGGTCTTGTCCACAGATCCTGCTGGGGGAGCTGGCACGTGCCTTCTTTCCTGCTCCCCCCACCACCAGTCCTGTCAGTGGAGAGAGCACCATTGTGTCTGGGGCCTGCTGCCGCTTCAGTCCCCCACTTCGGAGGCTGGTCCGTTTCCTGGGTGAGAGATGCAGCCTGGGGTTAGTCCAATGGTCTTGGGGAGGGTGGTGAGTTCAGGGTCAAAGGAACAATTCCATCTTATGGCTCAGTGGGTATAGGCGCTTGCTACCAAGCTTGACATGAGCTTGATTATCCAGATCCATATGGTCAAAGGAGAGAATTGATTCCTGAGTTGTCTTCTTACTACACTCAAGATGTGGCAAGCACATGCATATATATGCATGGACACACATATATAATACAGGCATGCACACACATAGAGATGCATTCACATACACACACACACATAGATACATGCATGTATCCACACACAGATACAGGCATACATACAAAGATATACATTACCTGTAGACACAGGCATGCATACATAGACACACTCATGCAAGCACATATACATAGGTACATTCATGCACACACAGAGACACAGACATGCACACATGAATAAAAAAATTATATATATATATATGAGACAGGGTTTCTCTGTGTAGCCCTGGCTGTTCTGGAAATCACTTTGCAGACCAGGTTGGCCTCGAACTCACAGAGATCCACCTGCCTCTACTTTCCTAGTGCTGGCACTAAAGGCATTTGCCACCACTGCCCAGCTTTTTTTATATATATAGTTTATTATTTTTATTTTATGTACATTGGTGTTTTGCCTGCATGTATATCTGTATGAAAGTGTTAAATCCCCTGGAACTGGAGTTACAGACAGTTGTGAGCTGCCACGTGGGGGCTAGGGATTGAACTCGGGTCCTCTGGAAGAGTAACTTAACTGCTGAGCCATCTCTCCAGCCCAAGAAAATCTTTTTTAAGAGCTGGGGTGGCACACATTTCTTGTCCCAGAGATGGTAAGATGGGAGGTGGAGTCTGGTGGGTCCCTGGAAGCTTTGGGCCACCCAATGTGCCTTTTGGCAAAGTTTTAAGCCTATGAGAAGCTCTGTCTCCAAATGTGAAGGTGTCAGAAGACTGACACCTGAGATTGTCCTTCGACCTCCACAACAAGCACATGCACTTGCTCACATGAAGAATGCAAGCCCGTGTGCTGGTCACATCTAAAGTCCTAGGACTTGGGAGGCTGTGTTAGGAAGATCTCAAGTCTGAAAGCTAGCCTGGGCTACAAAGTGAGTCAATATCTTAAAAAAAAAAAGCTGTGTGGGCTGGCACATTCCTATAATCTGAACTCTCAAAAGTTCTGGTCAGGGAGGGGCTAGGGAGATGTCTTAGTGGTTGAGAATGCTTGCTGCTCTTGCAGGGGACCATGGTTCTGGTCCCTACACCCACATCAGGCAACCCATAGCTGCCTGTGATTCTAGTTCCAGGGGATCTGACACCCTCTGGCTCCATTGGTCTTGCATCCATGTGGTATATATAAACTCATGAAGGCATGCATACATACACATAAATAAAAATAATAAGCAAGTCTTTTTTTTTTAAGTTCCAAGCCAGCCTAGTCTATGTAGCAAATTTAAGGCCAGTCAGGGTTACATAGCTAGACTCTGCCTGAGGCGGGGGGGGGGCATGCTGGGTCAGAGGGGTCATAAGGTACTATGTCTGCTACCAAGTCTGACGACTTGAGTTCAATTCCTAGAACCTATATGCTAGAGGGACAGATAAGTCTGTCACAAGTTGTCCTCTGATCTCCATGCACATAAGCACACATAAACAAAGAAATGTAACTTTAATTTTTTTTTAATTGCCAGGCAGTGGTGGCGCATGCCTATAATCCCAGCACTCGGGAGGCAGAGGCTGGCGGATCTCTGTGAGTTCAAGGCCAGCCTGGTCTACAAGAGCTAGTTCCAGGACTACAAAGCTACAAAGAAACCCTGTCTGGAAATCCCCCCAAATTTTTTTTTTAATTTATATGTTTGTGAGGGTGTCAGACCCCTGGATCTGGAGTTGCAGGCAGTTGTGAGCAGTGGGTGCTGGGAATTGAACCCGGGTCCTCTGGAAGAGCAGCCAGTGCACTTAACTGCTGAGCCATCTCTCCAGCCCAGAATAAATGTAATTCTTAACAAATATAAGAGGAAGAGAAGAGCAAAGAGAGGAGGAATCCCAGAAATTTCAACAGGATCTTCCTTGGAGTTCCCAAACTCCTGATACAATAGTGTTGAGCGGTACCGGGGTAGCTGTGATGGAGTCAAGGGGGGCTTGCCCCTGACACAGTTTATTTCTTAGAGACAGACTATAGGGAGGGGCCCAAAGATAAGGGGACTTCAGCCCAGTTATCATCCGATCCCAGATTGACTTTGGTGGCCATCCTAAGAATAGCAAGACAATGGAGACCAGCAATAGCTAGTGGGCAAAGGAGCTGCTGCCAAGCCTGACTTCCTGAATTCCAGAATCTATGTGGTAGAAGAAAAGAACTAAATATCTCAGGCTATCCTCCGACCTCCACACAAAGCATAACAGTGTCTACACAATAAATAAAACCCAAATAAGTAAATGTAAAAAACATTTAAATGTAAAAAAAAAAAAAAAAGTAAAAAGACTTTCTCTGTGTAGTTCTGGCTATCCTGGAACTCACTTTGTAGACCAGGTCTGCCTCGAACTCAAAGATCCGTTTGCCTCTGCCTCCTGAGCGCTGGGACTAAAGGCGTGTGCCACCAGGATAAAAATTAAGTTTAGACATAAACAAGGGGCTTAATGGAACTGTGTGGGGCGCCCAGTTGAAGAGACATGACCTCTTTTCTCCCCATCGCCAGGAGTGTACTCTTTTGGCCTCTTCACCACGACCATCTTTGCAAATGCGGGACAGGTGGTGACCGGTAACCCCACCCCTCACTTCCTGTCTGTGTGTCGCCCCAACTACACGGCCTTGGGCTGCCCACCACCTTCTCCTGACCGGCCAGGGCCTGACCGCTTCGTCACGGACCAGAGCGCCTGTGCAGGCAGCCCCAGCCTGGTGGCTGCTGCACGCCGCGCCTTCCCCTGCAAGGACGCGGCCCTGTGCGCCTACGCGGTCACCTACACTGCGGTGAGCCCCTGGCGGGAGTAACCTAGAGTCTAGAGTGGGTGGGTAGGGGGTGCTTGAAAGGGGGTGGGGGAGGAATGAGGCCACGCCCACTGATTTGGATCCTTCATGTGGCCACACACTCTCGTGGTGCATCCCAGCCTTAGAACCCTGACTACTCCCCAGTTGTCCTGGACGTTGCCCTTTAGGATTCAGCCCCTTGGAGTTGCTAAGAGACGCATGCCCTGGATAGTATAGTGGCTAGAAAACTAAGCTTATGGGCTTTGGCTCCGCCTTCTGGAGCCCTCGCCCCTCCCCTTTGTTACTTTGGCCACGCCCCTAACTCTAATTCTGTTGCCTTTCTCTAGTCCCTTGTTCTGTTGCTTTGATTTCTTTCCTTTTTCTGGCCTTTGAAATGACTGATATGTCCCATCCTGACCACTTCTGTGCCCCACGAGGCTCCGAGGCTACCTCTGGAGCTCCCGGATCTGCCCCTTAGATCCTGATTCTGCTCCTTGGTTCTGTGCGCATGCTTTAATGCAGCGAGCATCTTTCCCCATTACAGAGAAGTCTGTTCCATAGACCCTTACCTGTACTTTTTGGTGCTCTGACCACACCACCTGCATGCAGGACCCCTGGGACCCTTGGAATCCCTCCCCTGCCATCCCAGTTCCTCAAGCCGTTCCTCAAGCCTCCATTGCTCTGACCCAAAAAGCGTGGGCTCATCCTCTGATCAATTTGGGTCCCACAGATGTACGTGACCCTAGTGTTCCGCGTGAAGGGCTCCCGCCTGGTGAAACCTTCCCTCTGCCTGGCCCTGCTGTGCCCCGCCTTCCTGGTGGGCGTGGTCCGCGTGGCAGAGTATCGCAACCACTGGTCGGACGTGCTGGCAGGCTTTCTGACTGGGGCAGCCATTGCCACCTTTCTGGTGAGTCCCGCTCCCACCCATCTCTGTGCTTATCAGGCCCCACACCCAAGAGGCAGAATTGCTCAATGATGCTGAAGGGCATATAGATTCTGCGTGACTGGGGAGGGCAGCTGTCCTTTACTTTCACCCTGACTGCTTGCTCATTCTCATCTGTGGAATGAGCCGACCGGGTCATGCCATGGTGAGCAAAATTTAAAGCGATGCCACCACACTCTGCAACGGAAAGAAATACTATTTTACAGGGGGAACATGGCTCCATTGGTAAAGTGCTTGCTTTGCAAGCATGAGGATTTGAGTTCAGGTCTCTGGCACCCATGTAAAAAAGCCAGAAGTGGTGTGCTTGACATCTCAGCACCAGGGAGGCAGACTCCTGGGGTTCGCTGGTCAGCCAGTCTAGCCTAATCTGGGAGCTCCAGGCCATGAGAGGCTCTGTCTCAAAAAGCAAGGTGGACCACTCCCGAGGAATGGCATCAGAGATTGACCCTACCTTTCACACACAACAACCTGTGTCCTCCACAGCAGAACACACTGTCATGTGCACACAAATATACACCCACCCACTCACCCACCCACCCTCAAAAATGCACCTGAGTATACACAAACATGCACACCACTCATGCAATTAAAAAATACACATATATTTTAAAGATTTGTGTAGTTTTTAACTTTGTGCGTTTTGCCTGCATTAGATGTGTGTGTGTGTGTGCCAGTGCTCTTAAACACTGAGCCACTTTCCCAGACCCCTAAATATATATATATTAAAAGATTTATTTATTTATTTATTATGTACACAGTGTTCAGCCTCCATGTATGCCTACAGGTCAGAAGAGGGCACCAGATCTCATTACAGATGGTTGTGAGCCACCATGTGGTTGCTGGGAATTGAACTCAGGACCTCCGGAAGAGCAGTCAGTGCTCTTAACCTTTGAGACATCTCTCCAGCCCCTAAATATATTTTTAAAGAATATTTTGGCTGAGCAGTGGTGGTGCACACCTTTAATCCCAGCACTTGGAAGGCAGAGGCAGGTGGATCTCAGTGAGTTCAAGGCCAGCCTGGTTGACAAAGTGAATTCCGGGACAGCCAGGGCTGTACACAGAGAAACCCTGTCTCAAAAAAAACCAACCAACCAACCAAACAACAACAATAAAAAGAGACTATTTTGACCAGGTACAGTGACACATTCCTCTAATCCCAGCACTTGGGTAGCAAAGCCAGGCAGATTTCTTGAGTTTGAGGGCAGCTTGGTTTACATAGTGAGTTCTAGGCCCAGCCAGGGCTATATAGTGAATTAATGAAACATCTTTTTTTTTTCTTTTTTAAATTTTTTTTTATACGGGGTCTCACTGTGCAACTCTGACTTGCTTGGAATGCACCGTGTAGACCAGCTGGCCTTGAACTCATAGAGATCTGACTGCTTCTGCCTTCCAAGTGCTGGCACTAAGGTTGTGTGCCACCACTCCTGGCAAGCCTTTTTTTTTTTTTTTTTTTTTGAGACAGGCTCTCCTGTAGCTCAGGCTATCCTTGAACTGGCTGTCTAGCCAAACACAACCTTGTACTTCTGATCCTCCTGCCTTGTCTTCCTAGTGCTGGGATTCCAGACATGTCCCACCAATGCCTTGATTTTGTGGGGATGAAACCCAGGGCTTCCTGCATGCTAGGCAAGCATTCTGTGGAGTGAGCCATAACTCAGCTCTTCCTGGGACATTTGGGGAAAGGCTAGTAAGGAAGCTCATTAGGTGAAGACAGTTGCATAATTGCCTAAGAGTAAATTCCATCCCAGGTCTCACCTGGCAGAGGAACTAACTCCCAAAACTTTTCCCCTGACCTCCACAAATGCTGTGGCTGATCCCCACAAAGTGAGTAGTTAAAATAAAAAGTAATACTACTTTTTGAAACATTGAAATATCTATATGCAGAGCTGGAGAGATGGCTCAGCATGTAAGAGCACTGATCCTCCTGCAGGGGACCTAGGTTCAGTTCCTAGCACCCACATGGTAGCTCACAACCATCTGTAACCCCAGGAACATCGGATCCAATGCCCTCTTCTGACTTCCATGGACACCAAGTATGCAAGTGCACAGACATACATGCAAAACACTCATAGACAGAAAATAAAATAAATCTCAAAAACTTTAAAAAACCAATATTCATGCCGAATAATTTCAATATACCAAATATCAAGCATATAAATGTGGCCAGGCATGGCAGATATCAAGGATATAAATATGGCCAGGCATGGTGGTGCATGCTTGGTGCCAGCACTTCGGAGGAGATGCAGGTGAATCTCTGTCGAGTTCAAGGCCAGCCAGGTTTACACAGAGAGTTCCAGGACAGCCATAGTGAGATCCTTAAAATAAATAAATAAATAAAAAGTAAAATTGTAAAGACAGGCAGTTATATGTGTTTGGAAATCCTAACCTCAGTTTCTGTTTGAAAAATGTCATAATTCTTGTGTTGTTGGTCTCAGGCCTCAACACGCAACACACTTCTATCTCTCTGGCCTAGGTCACCTGTGTTGTGCACAATTTCCAGAGCCGACCCCCCATTGGTCGAAGGCTCTCCCCCTGGGAGGACCTGAGCCAGGCCCCCACTATGGACAGCCCCCTCGAAAAGTTAAGTGTGGCCCAGGTAAGGGGGCCCGGGAGCTGCTCCGGGCTGGAGAGGGTGGTGGGTGGAGGAGTCACAGGGAAGTAGGATCCTCGTCTTGGGGTAGGAGGAAAGGGAGTCATCCAGCTCTGGGGATAAAGTCCTAGGAAGAAAGCAGCCTTAAGGAGGGAAAGGCTACACTACCCTCTCCCTCCCAAGTTACATCGTTAATCCGGAGATCTATTGTGCGGATTCCATGGCGGCGTCTGGCTGATGAGCCCTTTTTGATTGTGAGTTGAGGGGTCCTGGGGTCCTCTAGCCCCTTCCCTCTTCTTTTTGTCTCAGGAACCCGAGACCTGCAGGCCGCATTCGACACCGGCACGGCTCACCCCATCCAGTAAGTGTTGAGGAAAGTGGGGGCTCTTCCAGGTGGGCAGAGGTCTCACCTGGGCTTCTGTGCCACCCTTCCAGTTTGCTAACCTCTTCATCTCCGAATGTCACCTCTAGAGCCGCAGAACTGTGCCCGCCGTGGCCACTTGATTCCCAGCTGTGTGTCCTCCAGGGCCCCAGCGATGTGCTCCTCACCCCGTGTGCCCCGCCCTCGACTGAGGTCTGAGCCAACACCCCTGCCGCTGCCGATGCCCCTGCCCGCACCGACTCCCAGCCAGGGTCCCTCGCCTTCGTCCCCTGGACCCGGGGGCCCAGGCGGGGGAGGTGGACGCGGCCGGAAGCTGCTGCTGCCCACGCCCCTGCTACGGGACCTGTACACCCTCAGTGGACTCCATCCTTCTCCCTTCCACCGCGACAACTTCAGCCCTTACCTGTTTGCCAGCCGCGACCACCTGCTGTGAGACCCACCACCTAAAATATGTCCAGTGTCCCCTACCCCGTTTCTTCCCTGCCACGCGTGCGTGTGCCACGTGAGTGCTAAAGGACCCTTACCCCAAAACCAGCCTGGCTCGGCGTCAGAAGATGGCTGGAAGGACACTTTGGGGTGGGGGTGGGGGTCTCTTGACTGCTCTTTGGCCTTCTGGAACATCCGGGTAAGCAAAAAAAGACCAGGTGGGCTCATGTCCCTAGGACTGCCCTTTTAACAGCTGACACTTGACCTAACCGGCCATTGCCTGGTCAGTGAGAGCTCCTAGTTCTCAGAATTCAACCTAAAAGTTTACTCTAGCCAATGGGAACCTCTCACTTCTTAGCTTCTTCAAGCAAGAGGGCAACTCCCGCCAACGTTCAGTGTCTAAACAGCCAATAGGAGCCCTTGGCTTTCAGAATTGCCAAGAGTGGGTGGGAATGATTCCAATCAATGGGGGACCGCCCTTGTCAAAGCCAAGGAGGGCTATCCAGACTCTCCCTAGAATCAAGGAGTCCAGCTGGAGGGTGAGGGGCAGGCTCCCCCATAGCAGGACCCTGCGGCACCCCTACCCTTCTAGCTTCTCTCCCAGGTGCACCCTCACACCCTCCAACTCTCTTCTTAAGTAGGGCTTGTCCCAGTTCACAGGTTTTGGAGTTTCGGGTGCTGTCTCCCCTTGGCTGTGCCCAGGGCACCCCCAAACCTTCTATTATTTATTAGGGCTGTGGAAAAATACTTTATTTTCTTGAGACCCACCCTTCTTCATACTACCCCCTATGCCTCAGCCTCATGCAGATGTACCATCTTGTGGGGCATGGGTGAAACAGGAGGGGGTTCTCCTACCCCGAATAGCCAAAGGCAGTGGGCAGATGAGACACTGTCCCCCCTCCCTGCCTCCTTCCTCATCTTTAATAAAGACCTGTTTGTAACAGAAGTTTGGCTCAGTGCCTGCCTCCCCCAAGTGCTGGAAGATGGGTCTAGGCGGCTGTGAATAGGGTGTGGGCGAGTTGTCACAGTGGATCTAAGGACAAATGTGGAAAGGCAGTAAGGTCATGTGGCCAGCGACATGGATCTAAATCCTGGATCAGGGCTAGGGATGTGGGGTGGTCGAAAGAGGGCTTGCCTAGCTAACCATCCTCAGCTTCTCATACACTGGGTGTGGTGACGTGTGCCTGTGGTCAAACACGGGGGAGGTGGAGGCAGGGGGATCTGGAATTCAAGATCATTTTTGGCTACAAAGCAAGTTGGAGATCAGTTTGGGTTACCTGGGACCCTGTCACACACCCCCCCAAAAGTCTCAAATCTGGAACCCTATAAATTCCAAACTCTAGGTAGGTTCAAGGATTTAAGAAAAGGCTTGAGATTTCCGGGGTTTCGTGTAGCCCATGACCATCCTCTCTCAGCTTCCCGAGTGCTGGGATTACAGGTGTATCTGGGCTTTAGATCTCTGGTATGTTAGATATTGATATTTGATCAGCAGAAAACTCAAGCCAGGGATATGATGTAAGAATCATGGGGCGAGGGCCAGTGAGCTAGCTCAGTGGGCAAACACACTTTTCTCAGCATCTGACAACCTGAGTTCCATCCCTAAAACCCAGGGTTGGAGGAGAAGACAAACCATGGAGAGCTTCACATGTATGGCTTGGCACATCCTCTCCATCTCCCTCCCTCCTTCTGAAATAATAATAATTAAAACAATAACAGTTTTAAAAAGAGGGGCTGGAGACAAGGCTGAGTAAAGTTCTGTCCCAGCACTCACGTAGGCTGTCTCATAAGGGGTTGATTCTGTCTTCTTTCTCTGAGTGCACCCACACTCACATGGCATAATACATACATGCAAACACACACAAAATTAAAAATATTTTTTAAGTTTAAAAAATTGGAGGGCTGTAGAGATGGATCACTGGGTAAAGGTGCTTGCAGTCAAACCTGAGTTTGTTGCTCTAGAACCACAGGGTGGGAAGAGAGAACCAATTCATGCAACTGTCCTTTGATCTCAGCACAGAGCCACCTCCCAGTCATTAAATAAAGATAATGAGACATTTTCAGAGTGGGTGAGTGGCTAATCATAGTGGCACATGCCTGTGACCTCAGAACTTGGGAGGTGGAGGAGCAGGAAGATGAGGAATCCAAGGCCAGTCTTAGATACACAACTGGTTGGAAGCCAGCCTGGGCTACATCAGCAACAAAGAAGAAAGTGTGTACGAGAGAATTCTGAATGGAGACAGAGGCTATAAAGAGTTTTCTGGGAGTCCACTGAGAAGAAGACAGCATAGGTGAGATGTGAAGAAAAGGAGCCACATGAACATCTGGAGATACGTAGATGTGTAGCAGTAAGAGAGTCACATGAACATCTGGAGATAGCGTAGATGTGTAGCAGTAAGAGAGCCACATGAACATCTGGAGATGGCATAGATGTGTAGCAGTAAGAGAGCCACATGAACATCTGGAGATAGCGTAGATGTGTAGCAGTAAGAGAGTCACATGAACATCTGGAGATAGCGTAGATGTGTAGCAGTAAGAGAGCCACATGAACATCTGGAGATGGCATAGATGTGTAGCAGTAAGAGAGCCACATGAACATCTGGAGATAGCGTAGATGTGTAGCAGTAAGAGAGCCACATGAACATCTAGAGAGTGTGTGAATGTGTAGCAGTAAGAAAGTCATGTGAATAACTAGAGTGTGTGTGCATGCATGGCAGTAAGAAAGTCACATGAACATCTGGGGAGTGTGGGGGAATGTGTGGCAGTAAGAGAGTCACATGAACATCTGGGGAGTGTGGGGGAGTGTGTGGCAGTAAGAACCCTAGGTAAACAAGACAGAAAGTGCAAAGGTTATGAGATGAGGCCCATGCCTGACATCTCCAGGATAAAAAAACCAAAAAAACAAGGACAACTGTGTGGCTGAAACTCAGTGAATGAAGAGCAAATAGAGAAGGAGGAGGTGGTCCAGGAGGTAGAGGGGCTGGTCACTGGCCACGTGAAGATCGGCCGTGAGAAGAATCACTTGACTGTAGAACCTCAATCTTTACTGACCAGGGCTGTTTGCAAAACTCACAAACATCATTTGTGGGGCCTGCGGGCCTTGAAGCTTCCTGACCCGTCAGGGAGGGAAGCACAGTCTCAGGACCGCGGACAGCGCCTGACTGACCTTGTCCTTGGTGCTGACTCAGAGGGCGGGTAATGAAGGGCCTTAAAGGCAGGGAGAGGGCTAGTCGGCTGAGGAGGGTTACAGCATACTCTTGTTCAGGCATACATCACGAATGGATAACCTCAGAAGCTACAAATTAAGTTCTTCTAAAGCTCTTTGGGGCTTCGAACTAAGCTTAGTGGTAGATATTTGCCTAGCGTGAGAGACTGTGTTCCATCCCCAGCATATAATAATGTTTGTGGCCAGGCATGATGATATGCTTATAATCCAAGTGCCTAGGAGAGAAAGCAGTAGGATTCAAAACTCAAGGTTCTTCTCAGATATATAGTGAGTTGGAGGCCAGCCTGGGCTGCCTGGGACAAGAAGACAAAACTGGGCAGGTGAGACGGCTCAGCGATTATGAGTGCTTGTTTGTTGCAAAGCCTGTTGGCCTGATTTTGATCTCCAGAACCCAGACAAAGGTGGAATGAGAGAAGCAGATAGACAAGGTTGTTCTCTGACCTCCACATGCTTGCCATGGAATGCTCCCTAATCACACACACACACACACACACACACACACACACACACACACACACACGTGCAGGCAGGCAGGCATGCACATGCATGCACACACGCTAATAATAACATGATGATGATGATGATGATGGTGATGATGATGAAAAGTTTAAGAATCATTGGAGAGGCTGCTTTCCCAGAAGACCTGGGTTTAATCCTGAGCACCTACATAGTGGCTCACAAACATCTGAAAATCCACATCAGGGGATTTGATGCCCTCTTCAGGCCTCTGGAGGCACCAGGTACATACATTGTGCACATACATATAGGCAAAACTTGCAAAACTTACACACACACATACACACACTTAAATTTTATCTGTCTGTCTATCTATCTATCTATCTATCTATCTATCTATCTATCTATCTATCTCTATCCATCGATTCCAGACAGGGTTTCTCGGTGTGACATTAGCTGTCTCAGAACTAGACCAAGTGGCCTCAAACTCACAGAGATTGGACTGCCTCTGCCTCCCTAGTGCTGGGATTAAAGGTATGTGCCACCACCATAGAGCTTACACTTAAATTTTTAAAAGAAATGAATCTTTTAAAAAACGAATGAAGGGGATGGATTAGTTTTGGTTACTTGCTCAAGTGAAGCCTCTACAAGCAGGTGATGTTCAGCCAGAGATATATAGTGATAATGATATATATTGTTAATGAAACAAGCAGGGGTGAGCAAGATGGCTCAGTGGACAAAAAGTCTGCCAGTAAGCATGACAACCTGGGTTCAAATCTTAGGGCTTACACAGTGAAAGGAGAGAACTGACTCCCACTCCCACAGGTCACCTTCTGCTTCCACTTGTGTACCATGACAGTGCCACACTTAGACACACATACAAATGAATGAATAAAAAACAATGCTGGATAACTGGATATCAACATGTTGAAGAATGAAAATAGATCCATATCTATCACCATGCACAAAACACAAGTCCAAATGGATCAAAGACCTCAACATAAAGCCAGCCACACTGAACCTTATAAAAGAGAAAGTGGGAAGTACACTTGAACTCATTGGCACAGGAGACCATTTCCTAAATATAACCCCAGTAGCACAGACACTGAGTGAAACAATTAATAAATGCGACCTCCTGAAACTGAAAAGCTTCTGTAAAGCAAAGGACATGGTCAACAAGACAAAATGGCAGCCTACAAAATGGTTAAAATCTTCTCCAACCCCACATCAAACAGAGGGCTGATCTCCAAAGTATACAAAAAACTCAAGAAATTGGTCATCAAAAGAACAAATAATCCAATAAAAAATGGGGTACAGACTTAAACAGAGAATTCTCAACAGAGGAATATAAAATGGCTGAAAGACACTTAAGGAAATGCTCAGCATTCTTAGCCATCAGAGAAATGCAAATCAAAACAACTCTGAGATTCCATCTTACACCTGTAAGAATGGCCAAGATCAAAAACACTTATGCTGGAGAGGCTGTGGAGAAAAGGGAACATTTCTACATTGCTGGTGGGAATGCAAGCTGGTACAGCCCTTTTGGATATCAGTGTGGCAATTTCTCTGAAAATTAGGAAACAACCTTCCTCAAGACCCAGCAATACCACTTTTGGGTATATACTCATAGGATCGTACCACAAGGACATATGCTCAACTATGTTCACAGCAGCATTGTTTGTCATAGCCAGAACCTGGAAACAACCTAAATGCCCTCTACCAAAGAATGGATAAGGAAAATGTGATACATTTACACAATGGAGTCCTACACAGCAGAAAAAAAAATGACATCTTGAAATCTGCGGGCAAATGGATGGATCTAAAAAACATCATATTGAGTGAGGTAACCCAGATCCAGAAAGACAAATATCATTATGTACTCACTCATAAGTGGCTTTTAAACATAAAGCAAAGAAAACCAGCCTACAATTCACAATCCCACAGAACCTAAACAACAATGAGAACCCTAAGAGAGACATACATGGATCTAATCTACATGTGATGTAGAAAAAGACATGATCTCCTGCATAAATGGGGAGCATCGGGACCATGGGAGAGGTCAGAAGGGGAGGGGAGAAGAAGGGAGGGGAGGGAAGAAAAATATATGGCTCAATAAAAACAATAAAAAAGATAATGCTGGAGATGGCTCAAGGATTGAAAGTACTTGCTGTTTTTGCAGAGGATCAAGGTTTGATCCCAGCACCCACAGATTAGCTCATAACTGTTTATAACCCCAGTTTCAGGGAATCAAATTCTTTTGACTTCTGCAGGCACCAGGCACACATGTATGCACAGACACACATGCAGGGAAAACAACCATATACATAAAATATAAATAAATAGATCTCTTCTAAAAAGAAGAATTTAAGGGTTTAGAGAGGTGTCCCCTCAGAAATGAAGAGCACTTGTTGCCCATCCAGAGAACCCAGGTTTGATTTCCAGCACTTACATGGTGGCTCATAACCATCTGTAACTCCAGTTCCAGGGGATCTGACGCCCTTTTCTGCCCTCCATGGACACTGCACATGTGTGCTGCACAAGCATACATGCAGATGCCTATACACATACAACTGTGTACACACACACACACACACACACACACACACACACACACAAACAAACAACAAATGGCAGCCAGGACTAGTGCTGTAGCCTGTAATCCCAGCTACTTGTGATATTGAGACAGAAGTTTCATGAGTTCAAGGCTTGCCTGGGCTACACAATAAATTCAAGACCAGCCTAGGCAACATAAGAAGTTGAGTGTCTCATTTAAAAAAAACACAACCTGTGGTGGCACATATCTTTAATTTAAGCACTCTGGAGGCAAAGGCAGAATCAGGGGGATCTCTGTGAGTTCGAGGTCAGCCTGGTCTACACAGTAAGTTTCAGGACAGCCAAAGCCATTTACACAGAGAAACTCTGTCTAAATAAATAAATAAAACTTAATAAATTAATAAATAGTAAGGGGGGACTGGAGAAGTGGCTCAATAAACTGGTCTTGCAGAGGACCTGATTGCATTCTCAGAACTTACATGGTAGCCCAGTTCCAGGGGTCCTGATGTTCTCTTCCAACCTCTGAGGGTACCATGCTCATATGGTACATATAATACATGCAGGCAAACACATAGCCATAAAAATAGAAATATAAAAAATTTCATGTGAGGGACAAAAAGATGACCAAGGTTGGGCTGGAGAGATGGCTCAGAGGTTAAGAGCACTGACTGCTCTTCCAGAGGTCCTGAGTTCAATTCCCAGCAGCCACATGGTGGCTCACAGCCATCTATGATGAGATCTGGTGCCCTCTTCTGGCATGCAAGCAAACATGGAAGGAATGTTGTATACATAATAAATAAATAAAAAATCTTAAAAAAAAAAAAGAGGACCAAGGTTATATGTAGCTCAGTGTTGAAATGCTTACTTAGCATGTGTGGGGCCCATGTTCAAACCCCAGTGCTGAGTGGAAGAGAGGAAGAAAAAGACAGAACCAGCAACAAACCAAAGACAGAGCCCTTAGAGCCAACTCTTCTGGGCAAGGATCAAGAAATGCCTGTGGCAGTGTGCTCCTGTGACCTGGGGCTTGTGCGCTTTACGCTCTGCAGTGTCAGGCTGTGTGTGGGGCGGGGGCGGGAGCTGAAGCAGCATACTTCACAGAGCAGTGTGACAGGGCGCTGAGGATGTGTGTGTGCTTGTGTGCAGAATGCCAACCAGTCACCTCAAAGTGTGTCCGTGTGTGTGTGTGTGTGTGCAAGAATAGAGTATGAAAATGGGGATACTGTATAGGATTCTTTGTGTCAGGGTTGAGCTGTGAGTGTGTGTATGGGAGGTAATGAAAGTCTGAAAAGGGAATATATGCAAAATGGCATAGTGTGTGTGTGTGTGTGCGTGTGTGTGTGTGTGTGCAGGGTGTAGGGATGCCCAGCTGTGTGTGTGGGTGTACCGAGGGATGTTGTTGGAGCTGTTTTCTGTCCCCAGAGGGAAAGAGTAAGCCCAGGAAATCACAGTTCCGCCCTGTCCCTGGGTCTCCAGGCAACTGTACCACTTTGAAGTTACTAGGAGACAAGGTTTCCAGGGAAACCCAGGCTTGAGTGATAGCTCTAGAGCCAAGTCTGGGTGAAGAGACTGACTGCGCAATCAGAATCTTGGTTCTCATTAATTCTTCCTTAATTCAGTGATTTAACAAGAATTGCAATTCTCGGGACTAGAGAGATTGGCTCAGTGGTTAAGAGCACAGACCCAGGTTCAATTTCCAGCACCCAAATGGCAGATAATAGCTGTCTGTAACTCCAAGATCTGACACCCTCACACAGACATACATGTACACAAAACACCAATGTACATAAAATAAATAAATAATAAAAACCTTGCATTTCTCCAGTTTTTTTTTTTTTGCATCTCAGCAGATGCTCATGAAGAAGCCTTCAAGGCCTCAGCCTATTAGCACATCTGTCCCCTCCAGTACCTCTCCCAATTGAAGCAATGCTCTCTCTCTCCCGTCAATAGAAGCAAGCATTAAGAAGGTCCCAGGCCAAGAAGAAAGTCAGATGATAGGTGAGGGAGCATGGGAGAGGACTCAGCATGTAAAGTGCTAGCAGTGCAGGCACGAGCACCATGGAAACACCAGACAAAGTATGCGTGTCAGGGCAGGGCTGTGATGACCTTGGGCGTGGAAACAGGATGAACCCCAGAAACTCTCGGGCCAGCCAGTCTGACCTACACAGCAGTGAACAAGATACACTGCCTCAAATGAGATGGTAGGCAAGGACTGACCTCCACACGCTCAGGGAGGGCACAGTCCTGTCTGCACACACCCACACACATAGAAATTTTTAAAACTTAAAACAGAAATCACAGTCAGTGAGATGACTGAAGGTTCTGGTACCAATCGTGAAGACCTTTCATCCTGGGGAACCCACATGGTAGGAGAGAAAGAACTGCACCCCATCCCACAAGTTGTCCTTGAACACTGGGTCATGGGAGTTTGTACACACAAACCACCTAAATTGATGTAACAAACCCCTCATTGAGGGCTAGGGATGTGGCACAATTTGTAGAGTGCTTGCTTGGCAGGTACAAAACCCTGAGTTTGATTCCTGCCTTAACTTGGCATGGTAGCATAACCCATCCTCAGAGTTCCAGACAAGTGTAAAATGTCTGGGACCCTATTAAAAACAAAAACAAACAAACAAACAAACAAAAACCAAAAACAAAACCTATGAGTCCCGATCTGCAGCCCATACAAAACATTCTCATATTGAAGCATGCAAAGCCAAGCAAACAGCTGTCCTTTTCCGCCTATGAACAGTCCTTCAGTGACATTTAGCTAATATTCACGCCAACACACTGCAACGATCACAAAGATTCAGAATACTCGCTTTGCAAATGGGCAAGCTGAGGTTAAAAGTCTGGGTTTTATTATTTTTATTTTTAAGACAGGTGCTCATAGTCGGGCGGTGGTGGCCCACGCCTTTAATCCCAGCACTCGGGAGGCAGAGGCAGGCGGATCTCTGTGAGTTCGAGGCTAACCTAGTCTACAAGAGCTAGTTCCAGGACAGGCTCCAAAGCTACAGAGAAACCCTGTCTCGAAAAACAAAAACAAAACCAAACCAAAACAAAAAAGACAGGTGCTTATGTAGCTCGGGCTGGCCGAAAACTTCAATATGTAGCTACGGGTGGCCTGTATATTTTTTTTAAGATTTACTTTTATGTGTGTGGCGTGACGGAGAGCATGTAAATATGTGTGCCTCGTGCCGGCGGTCAGAAGAGGGCGTGGGATCCCCTGAAATGGTTGCTAGTCCTTGTGGGTGCTGGAAACTGAACTCAGGTCTTTTGGAAGAGTAGCCAGAGCTCTTATCGGCTCAGCCATCCTCCCCGGCTCCGACCTAGAAGCTGGACGTTTCTGGGGAGCGTGTTGGCACCCTCGACCTTTCTTTTAATGTGATCACGCGGCTTTCGGCGGCAGATTCCCTCAAGCCCCAGCTTCCTCCGCGTTCCGTGTTTTGATCGTTTACGACAGCTTCAGCGACCGACAGTGAAGCTGTGAACTGTAGCCAATGAGGCATCGGTGTGGGCGGGCCCTGGATGAGAGCGCAGCTCTGATTGGTCAGCGGTACTTGGCAAATGGCGGAGGCGCTGAGGCGGGTGCTGGATGCTGGCAGCGCGGCAAGACCCGAGGGGGATGGAGCTACCGGGCCACCGTTGCTGCTACTCGGCGCTCCGCGTTCCGCGCAGACGGCTCTGCTGTTTGCAGCCGCCCTTGAGGCGGCAGGCGAAGGCCGCGGGCCTGTCCTCTTCCTGACACGAAGGCCGCTTCAGAGCCTGCCGCTCAATACACCCGCAGCGCGGGAACCCTGGCGGCTCCAGGTAACCGTTGGGCGCGACCTGGAACGTGTCACCCAATGGCAGGATAGGTTGGACATGAGTGGCAGGTCGGCAGGCCAATAGCACGACATAAAAGATATGCGGCAAAGGAGGGTGGAGGAGGCGGAGTAGCCCTGTGTGGCATGGCAGTGCGGGTTTAGTTAAAATTGAGTGAAAGACCATCGTTAGCGAGCGTGGGCGCCCAGGAGATGCGGTCAGGGTAGAAACCTTGGCCTAAACACTCTTCCTTCCTACCCCCCCGGCCTCCTCCTTTCCCTACCTCCCCTCTCTTCTCCCCCCCCTTCTGTCTTCCCCTCTGATTCGGAGTTTCAGTAGTGTCAGGCCTTCCTGCTACATAACGAGTTTTCAATCATCCTGGGTAACGTGAGACCCTGTATCAAAGAAAAAAAGAATCTTTCCTTAAATAATCTTGAGCCGTGATACATGCTGAAAAAAAGGCAGGTGACAAAGAGCTGGTGCTTCATCCTGAACTTTCAGTATGGGGCATGAGAGCCTCGAATGGGAAAGAATGGAAGAGCCATGGCAGCCATAGGATGGTGTGTAGGCCTCCTATATTAAATATTGCCTTTTCCTGTCTTCTAGAAGGTTCGATTCCAGTACCCATCCTCAGTTCCAGAGCTTCTCCAGCTGCTAGCCTCTGCCCACGAGGCCCCAGGGCCTGCCCCGTCCCTTCTACTGCTGGACGGCCTGGAAGACTATCTAGCAGAGGACTCAGGGGCCCAGGAAGCTGCCTGCTTGGCTGCATTGCTTCTGGATACTGTTGCCTACTTTAGCCACCATCTTGGAGCCAGTGGCAGCTGCGGGCTTGTGGTGGCCCTTGAGACCCAAAAAGAAGCGGACGGTGATACCCCACATCTGACATTGCTTCAACGGTATTTTCCTGCACAGTGCTGGCTGCAGCCAGATGCCCTAGGCTTGGAACCGCAGTACTGCCTTCGAGCCAGCCTGGAGTCGGGCAAGCTGAGCCCCAAGATGGAATGGTCAGTGACTTTCTTACCCAGTGGAGAGATGAAGATCACCCCATGGCCTACCCAGGCTTCTAAGCCCTGCTCAGATAAAAAAGTTCAAGTGCTAGAAGCCAGTCATTAACTTTGGCACATGACAACCTCTCTGGTCCTCAGTGTCCCTTGGATAGAACACTTACTTCAGGGGCAGGTGCAGAGTCAAAGACCTGAACAGTGTAGGTTTCCTCTTTATAGACTAGCATTGTTGTGAGCTGGTGAGATGGCTCAGTAGGGAAGGGACCTTGCCAGCCTGCATGATGGCCTCTGACTTTGATTCCTGGGACCCACATGGTTGGAATCTAGAGCTGACTCTGCAAGTTGTCTTCTGGCCTCCACTTTTGGGTGGTGACACACATGCCTTCCACACTAATAATAATAAATAAATAATAAACCCTTCGAAATAAATAAATAAATAAATATAGTCATCTGAGGCTTCCTTTGCCCACTGGTCATCATTGATGAGATTCAGCCACATTTCCTAGTTCACTTCTTTACCTGTTGCATTCTTTTCCCAGACAGGACCTTGTGTAGTTCAGGCTAGGCTCAGACTAAATAAATACTTAGCAGAGGCTATCCTTGAACTTCTGATCCTCCAGCCCCATCTCTTGAGGGCAGGGCCTATGGAGTGTGCTCCTATACATGACTCCTCTTGCCTATTCCATGGGATCCTGTATCCATTACCTCTGTGTCTCTGCTTACATACTGTCAGGGGATTAATCATACACATGCCCTTGCACATGTGTGTAGGGTATATGGCTGGGAGTGGAATCACTCCATATAGCATATGCACACATTTAGCTTTCTTAGGACATACATTTTTAATGCCATTAAGCTGAATTTGAAAATGGTTATATGCAAAATGGCAGGCCCAGCTTTGGGACATAGATGTAGGAGGTCATTGTGTAAGGTTGTCCTAAGTTGCTCTGCCATACACTAGACCCTGTCTCAGAAAAAACAAAATGGGCCAGGGTGTTAATCCTCGTACAGAGGCAGGCAGATCTGTCTGTGTTTAAGGCTAGCCTGGTTTCAATGGACTGTTCGGCCGACCAGGGCTACATAGTGAGACCCTGTCTCAAAGGCAAAACAAAAAAACTAGGGAGCTGGAGAGAGGGCTCAGTGGTTAAGAATTCTCCCACAGTATGTGGGTTCAGTTCCCAGCATTCCTATCAGACACAACATTTGCATCTACAGCTCCAGGGGATCTGATGCCCTCTTCTGGCCTCCTTGGACACTAGGCAAGAAGTGGTGAACATACATATAAGCAGAACGTTCATACACATGAAATTAAAATATATAAAAATCTTAAAAACAACAAAATAAATCTATCCTGACGGTAAGCTCAAGAGTCAGGGTGTTGTAAAGGGGGGTGAATAATTCATCCTGTAAAGGAAGCTCCTTAAGCTTAGGAAGTAAACAAAGGCTTCAGGAAGTCCCTGAAACTCTCAGACCAGCTGAGCTGCTTGGGAAGGGTGCTCTTCAACCTGTGGAACGGTCTGCAGGCTGTGCAGTGTGCTCCAGGCTTCCAGTTCTGGGGTGGGCTTTGCTGGTGCATCTGTCTGAGTCATTTTCACTCCTGTAAGTAACCCCTCATCCATATGTGCAGGAATGCACATAACTCCAATAAAACTCATTGGGTCACCTAATTGGACTTTGGTGGCACGCATACTTGGATCTGTCATAGTTTTTCTATCTGGGTGAGTAGATGTTGGTTTGTGGCCCCCAGGAGCAGTGTGGATGAGGCACTAAGTCTCAGGGTGGCTCACATTGGCAGCTAGGGAGCATGCTGACTGTTGTGGTCCCTCTTCACATTGCCAGATCCACAATTTCAATCTTAGCACCAAGACTTTGGCTATGCTTTCCCATGGTCTAGGTCCAGGGAAAGATGGGATTTGAGGGTTTTTACAGAGGCTGTGGCAGAGCACAGAGTGACTGCACATGTGTGTGCAGCACACACGTGCAGTGTCCATGTGTGCAGCACCACAGTATCTTGGTGTGGTGGAACAAGCCTGGAGTCCCAGCACTCGGGAAGCAGAAGCAGGAGCATCACAAGTTCAAGGTAACTAAAATATGGGCTAGCAAGAGAATTCAGAGTAAAAGCATTTCTTATGCCAGTCTAGGAACATGGGCTCCACATCCCTGGAACTCACGTAAGAAACAAAACCCTGGTTTTGGTGTGTGGTCTGATCCAGCAATCCAAAGACAAGATGGGGGCAGAGGTCAGAGAAACAACCAGAAGCACAGACAACCAGCCTGGGACATGAAGCCTGGTAGGAACAAAGCAGGGAGGGGGAGGAGGGAGTCAACTGCCATCCATGAATTACACACACAAATCAGATACAGAGTGGTAGAAAAATTGATATGTATATATTTCTATGTACAGACAGATAAGTGTCCATCTTGACATTGCAAGGCTGTTGCAGGATGGGCTGGGCAGAGGACCAAGGTCAGGTGTGACTTTAAGTATGGCCTTCAACCCTGTTCAAGAAGTTGTGGGCTTGGGATCTCGTAGACTGGTGTCCTAGGAGCAGGCCACGTAGCTGGGGTGCAGAGGCTCTGGGTCTGGGACAAGGCTATTCTCATAGGGGTGGGAGTAGGGGCCATCAGATGTGTCCCCATGGACTCCCTGGGAGCTCCCCGAACTGTAATCTGTTGAGATGCCCGAATCAGACACCATAAGGTACAGGTACTTCAGGTGAGGTGGAGTGGGAGGCAGCTCAGGAGGTAGTGCCCGAGGGCAGAGGCGCTGGGAGTTGGGGTCCAGGATGGTGTATTCAAAACTGGAAGGTGAAGTGCCCTCTGGTCTGGGCTTTGAGGCCAACTCAGAGGGGCAGGAAGATGCTTCTGAGCCTTCATCCATAGTCACTGGGTCCACACTGTCCCCAGATCCCGAGAGGTCCTCACTGCATGGGCTCCGGGGCAGCAGCCACTCATCCAATACCAGGTAGGTGTCCTGGGCATGCTCACTGCCCACTGGCTCCAGTAAGGGCCCCTTGTCATCTGCCCCTGGCTCCCCTGCCTGTGTCACCCCCCAGCAGCGCTCTGAGAGGACTTCTAGGTGGGCAGGTGGGTCCTCTGGGAAGGAGTTGCTTGGGCTCCACCACAGGCAGCCATCATGCTGTAACAGCCACAGCTGGGGAGAGAGCACCCTCCTGCTCAGAGGCCTGGGCTTGGCATGTGGTAGCAGGGTAGTCCCGGGAGAAGAGAAGACAAACAGGTCACCTACCTGGAAGTTACCCTTGTGGGTAGTGAAGAGACCCTCAAACTCACTCTCTGGGCTTGGGATGCCAGGCCAGATCTTCTGCTTCAGAGTCCTGTTGAAGTTAGAAACAAGTCCACGGATGTGTGACGCTGGACACTCACCTGTGCCCCACCACAGTGACACCAAGGTTCCTGCAGGGGGTGAGGTCCTACAAAAGGGTGTCTGGGATAGTTTTGAAGGATGCAAAGGAGTTCAGTGCATGCTCCCTCACACCCATCATCTCTCCTTTCCATAGGCTGAGGGTGGGATCCCCAGAACCACCAAAATGCATGTGTGCATGTGTGATTCCCAACGAAATAAATACCCAGGGCCACGAAGGACTGGCAGGATGTGTACTTTCTGGAAAAGTAGGACGAGCAAAGTTTTGAGTGCACTGGGAATTATAAATACCACAGCACAGCTGGTCAGGTCATTAAAGCCACTGGGCTTAAATCTCTTCCATTAACTATCTGGCTGTTTTGACAAGGTTGACTACATCGGGAAATAGAACCCACAAAAGAATGCGGGAAGGAGCCATCGCTGAGGTCAAGAGAACTCTAGCAGGTGACTGAGAGAAAGGAAGTTCAAGAGTCTGGGTGTGGTCTGACTTGTATTCTATCACTGATAACTGGGTGACTCTAGGCCAGTGCTCACCCCTCAGCCTTGCTTTCCCTAGAGAGAGATCTGAGTTAGCTTAGCTCGGGTTGGGGGCTCACCGGCGGTGGGACAGCAGTGCCAACACTGCCAGCAGCATCGAGATGAGAACGAGAATGAGAGACAGCGTCAGGATGAGAGGGTCCAGGTCTGGGAGACAGGAAGGAGGTCAGGGAGGTTTGCCGGGTGTTTGGCCCACCTCGTTCTTCTCTCCGAGGAACTGGAGCCTCACCGCTAGCGGTCAGCAGCGACGCGGGCTCAGACCAGGCGCTCCAGAAGCCGCTGAAGCTCGGCTCGGCCATGCGCGCTCGAACAGCGAAGGTGTAGCGCGTCCCACCCCTCAGGTTGCTCAGTACACACTCAGTGCGTCCTTCCAGGACTTCCACCTAGGGTTCGGTGCAGCCAGAAGAGATTTCACCAACTAGCACCCAGTGAGAAGATGTGGGAGCTTGCACGGAGGCATCTAGTCAGCACCCTAATAATGGGAACTGTACTTGGGGGCACTCAAGTAATGGTATCAACTGACAAGACCCGTTTTTTTTTTTTTGGCTCAAGGCAAACCAGATCAAGGACCCCCAAAACCAAGAGCTGACTCTGAGCCACATAAAGGCAGAAAGCACAGAAAGCACCTCGTTGACAGCTGAGGATGTGAACTTGGTTGTGAGCGGGGCTGAGGCTCTGATGGAATGCCCGAGAGAAGCCTGAGCAAAGTGCGAGTGGGGGGAAAGTGGGCGTGAGCTAACGTGAGCCCCAATTAGGGGACCCTAGTGGTGGAACAAGAAAGGCTCAGGAAAGCTGTTCTCTGATCTCCTCAAGTGCACAGTGGCACGCGTGCACCCCGCACAGAAAAGAGAGCAATTTAAAAATAGCGATGGTTGGGGCTGGAGAGATGGCTCAGAGGTTAAGAGCACTGACTGCTCTTCCAGGGGTCCTGAATTCAATTCCCAGCACCCACATGATGGCTCACAAGTAGACAGAACCCTGTATAATATTTATAATAAACAAATCTTAAAAAACACAAACAGCGGTGGGGACCTGAAGAAGTGGTACTTTGGGCCAGGACGCAGGGAGGTTGAATGGAGCTGTCCTCTTGGACTCTCACCCTTTGCGTGCCCCCTGCCCGGTTGCCTGCCGACACGTCCACCTCGTAGCGGATGTGGGTGGTCATAGGTGCCCCAGGAGGTGGCAACCAGCGCAGCACCACGTGGCTGCCCTCCTCCGCCCGGCGCGCCAGCAGTCCCGCAGGGGCGTCCAGGAGCACTGCAGAAAGTGAAACGGATCGGGTAGACAGGGACCCAGCCCAGCCTCCACCCCGACCGACGTCGCTCCCATCCCCTCTCACCTACCAACTTCATTGATATGGATGATGCGGTGGTAGCGAGGAGATCCGGAGGCCGCCGTCACGCGCAGCTCCAGTGGCACAAAGCTCGACGTGTCGGCGGTAGGCAGTGAACACCAGAACCGCACAGAGCCGCGGACTGTGGGTGCCTGGTGCAGGCGACATGACTTTCGAGACTCACCCCTGTGCGACCGGAGAAACCGAGAAGAAAAGGTTGGACAAGCAGGGAGGGTAGGAGGTGACTGGAGGGTTTTTGATCTCTTTTGCTCATATAGTGGAGACCACTTTGGAGCGTCCCAATTCCAATGTGATGGACCATTGATGGAGAATTATTTCAACTCTGGCCACCAGAGGGAGCCCTCCACCCGTTTCCCCACCCCCACCCCCGCCCTGGCCTGCCACCCTTAACCATGACTTCAGACCGGTGGAGACATTCCAGGTTATGACATTCAGGAAACTCAGCTGCCCCGATCCCCGCCTTAGGTCACCTAGTCCTGGGAGACTCACTCGAGCTGGTAAGAGAAGCTGTAGTTGAAGCCCATCCCGGAGCTCGCCGCTTCCTCCCAGAAACACACCAAGTCCTCCAACCGCTGGGTGAAGCACAGAAGTTCTTCGGAGCCCCGGGATGCTAGCAGGGCCGCTAGGGAGGGGGGTTGCCATGGAGCGAGGAGGTGGGTGGTGGTCAGGGAAGTCGAGGCCTGTACTCCACAGTCCCCTAACCCTCCCTCCTATCGCCTGTGCAGACCCGATAATTTTAGTGCCCCGCCCTCTTCTCCAAGAGGGCCTTCGAGGGGTCTTGCAGAAGTGGCACCTCTAGAACTCCCAGTAGCGACCCCGCCTGCTTTGTCCCAACCCCATGCACACGCCCACTCACCCTGCAAGTTGAGCCACCGGTGCTGGCCCCGCCCTAGCGCGCGTGTGTGCCGAGTACTGGCCTCCTATCGGTCCCCGCAGGCACCCGGTTGCCCCCCGATAGCGCCAACCGTGTCCCCCGCCCCCCTTCCTCCTCCTAGCAAGAAGTGGAAGAGATCTAGCACCATCCGCCGCGCCAAACCGTGCTTACAATCGCCTGCAGATGAGCCCTATTCTCCCACTACCTTATCCACTTCCCGGGGCCTCTGTGAGCTTGAGCACTTCCAATTAGAAGCTCTGACCTACTCTGCCCTCGACTTCTACCACGTCTCAAAGTCCCTCAAAACACAAAACAGAGCCAAAGGTGTTTAATACCTGTCACCCCAGCAGTTGAGAGGTGGAGGCGGGAGAACCAAGTCCAACCTCAGTTACATAGTAAATTTAAGGGTAGCCTGAGCTACCATAAGACCCTGCTTCAAAAACAAAACAAAACAAAAACAGTACAGGCAGGATGACACTTGCCTTTAATCCTAGCAGTTCAAGGCCAGCCTGGTCTACCTTCTGAGATCCTGTTTCAAACAAACAGCTAAAACAATCTTAAGCCTTTCTAAGACTTTTCCCCCTGGGCATGGCTCAAGGGTCAGACATTGACATGCCTCATCAGGCTCAGAAACCAATTTGACCCCTAGGATCCATCTAGGGGTTCAGAGGACGTATAGTCCCTGAGACCCAAGCTGGAAATTCAGGCGGTAGCATTGCCCTCTAGGACTTAATGAGGAGGTACCCATTTACAGCTCTTACCTTTGCTCTCAAACTTGGGGTCCGGGAGGCTGGGTGAGGGAGCCCAGGCTGCACCAGCAAGTAGGAGACAGAGGGGCCCAACCCGAGGCCAGAGGGGCACCCTGAGGTGGTCCATGATGCAGCCCCAGTTTCAGGAAGCCCAGGGCTCCAGCCCCTCCGTGTCCCCCCCGCCTCCCCTCCCCTTTCCTTTTTTCCCTTTCCCCCAGTCCACAGCTGGGTCAGCAGCAGCTGCCGGACACAGCTGACCAGGAGCTTCCAAGTGGCAGCTCCCTCCAGGGGGCGGGGCCAGCACGCAGTCGGGGACAGATAAGCCACAGGCCTCCGGAGGGAACAGGGGCCCTCTTGGGCACAGCCGCTGCCATAACCAGTGTAGGGGGGTGGGGCAGAAAGCAAGGTTTTGTTTCGGGGGAGGGGGGTTGGTGGTTGCTAATGTGGTCACGGACAGGTGACTTACCTTCTTCACGTCTAGTCAGGGAGTCTGTAAATCTACCCTGCTGCACAGGACAGAAGGACACAGATGGAAGCTGTGTTGTTGCACTAGGCGGTATCTCTTCCTCAGTCTAGTTCGAAATAAAAATCCTAAATGATTGGGACCAGGCCATGCAATCTGACAAACAACATGCTATGGTGTTTTCTATTTGTGGATTGTGATTTCTATTTTAAAAATCGTAAACATGTATTTACTGTGTACGTGTGTGCACGCACATGCGTGTGTGCATGCCCAATGCACTAGGGCACATATGGAGGGCACAGGACAACTTTAGGAGTCAGCCCTCTCCTACCATGTGGTTCCCAGCATTGGGGCTTAGGTCTCACCAGCCGTATTTTTTTTTAAACAGGGTCTTATTGTATCCCAAGCTGACTTTAAATTCACTGTATAACTAAGGATGATCTTGAACTTCTGTCCTCCTGCCTCCACTTCCTCCATGTTGGGATGGCAGGCATGCACTACCATCTCTGGTCTATGTGGTGCTGGAATGGAACCCAGAGCCTCAGACATGCTGGACAAGGGCTCTACAATGAGCTACAGCTCTGATATTGTTTTGTTGTTTTTTGCTTGTTTTTGACACAGGGTGTCACTAAATAGCCCAGACTGTTCTGGAATTGTGGCAATCCTCCCGTTTCAGGTACCTGAATGCTGGGATCACAGACCTGTGCCACCACACCTAGCTTCCTTTACTTTAAAAAAAAAGGAAGTTGAATGGGGTGTAGCTCACGGGACAGCACTTGCCTAGCAGTGGAAAGCCTCGGGTTTATCCCCAGCGCCACCAAGATGGACAGAAAGATAGGTGAATTCATACATATGTACATGAGAGATGCATGTATGGACACACACACAAAGATATATGTATGTACATGTACATACATATATGAATAGATACATACATGGATAGATAGGTAGAGAGATAGATAAATACGCACATAAAAACATACATACATACATACTGCTCTTACAGAGGACCTGGTTTGGATTCCCAGCACCCACATGGGTCCTCACAACTGTATTTCCAGTTCCAGGGGATCCAACACCCTCTTCTGGTCTCTATGAGCACTGCACACATGTGCGCATGTGTATATGCAGGCAAAATGAGCAAACACACAAAACAACAAAAGATGGATATCAGTGTGATTTCTTCCTCAAGAAATGGGCTTTGGGGTGTTTGTTTGGAGACAGCTTGGTTATGTATCAAGGGCTCAAACTCAGAGGGGTCTTCCTGCTGCTGCTCCTCTCCCCAAAGCCTGTGCTGTAAAGGCATGTGCACCATGCCTGCCTAGGAATGTGTGTGGGGACAGGGGAACACTCTCAAGCTAGTTCAAATGAGAAAATGAGATGATGCTGTACATACAATTTTTTTTTTCGAGACAGGGTTTCTCTGTAGCTTTGGAACCTGTCCTGGAACTAGCTCTTGTAGACCAGGCTGTCCTTGAACTCACAGAGATCCACTTGCCTCTGCCACCTGAGTGCTGGGATTAAAGGTATGCACCCACCCGCACCCAAATGTCTTTTAAAAAAAAGATTTATTTATTATTTATACAATTATTTTGCCTGCATGTATGTCTACATGCCAAAAGAAGGCACCAGATCTCATTATAGATGGTTGTGAGCCACTTTGTGGTTGCCAGGAATTGAACTCAGGACCTCTGGAAGAGCAGCTAGTGCTCTTAACCACGGAGTCATCTCTCCAGTCTTAAGGAGTCTCCATACAAATGGTCTTAAGGAGTTAATGTTAGTGAAAGAAAGAAATCTGGGCTGAAGAGATGGCTCAGCAGTAATGAGCACTTGCTCTAGTGGGGGTTTGATTCCTGAACCCACTTGGTGGCCTCCAACTGTCTGTAACCCCAGCTCCATCCTCACACATAAAGTAGATAAAAATAGATATGTAATTGAAAACATAAGTGGGTATGGTAGTGCACACTGTTAGTTCCAGCACTGGGAAGGCAGAGGCAGGCGGATCTCCGTGAGTTCTAGGCCAGTCTGGTCTACAGAGCTAGTTCCAGGATAGCCAGGGCCAAACAAAGAAACCCTGTCTCAAAAGCCAATAACAACAACAATAATAATAAAATAGAAATTTAAAATGTTAAAAAGCATGATACATATGGTGATAGGTCTCTCAAACCCTATACAATGTTTAAATTCTTCTTTTGCCCTCCATACAACACATGGGTCTTCCACTTATGCTATTGAGACAATGTTCAGAACAACAGAAAGGGTTCTTATCCTCACTCACCGGAATTCTCTCTCTTCCTCCCAGAAGCTCTCTCAAACTTACCTTGAATGCACATTCCCTCCCAAACTCTACCCAGGATCTGAAACATCTCTGCAGGTCCAGAACGGGGTAGAACCTAGACTTGGCCAGCCATCAGGACAGTGACTGGTTCAGGCCTGACCCAAGTTCACCCAAAGGGATTCACCCTGCTGGAGTTTAACTGGAGCAAACAGGAGCGGGTGTGTGTGTGTGTGTGTGTGTGTGTGTGTGTGTGTGTGCTGCGGGGCGGGGCACTGTTTCCTGCTGTGAGGTGTAGGGCACCACTGCAGCTCCACGAGTGAAACTTGGAAGCCTGGAGAAGAGGCTCAGGCCTGCAATCCCAGCATTTGAGAAGTAGAGACAGGAGAGCACCCTCAGATACATAACAAGTTTAGGGCCACCTTGGCCTAAATGAGATTTTTGACTAGAACAAACAACAACAAAACCAAACAAACAGAAAACGGTAGCTGAGGAGATGGCTCGGTAGGTAAGGTTCAATCCCCAGTACCCATGTAAAAGGCAGGATGAGGAGATTCTGCATGAATCTCACTGCAGCAAAATGTAGACAGGTCCCTGCAGCTCACTGGCCAGCCAGTCTAGCTGAACAGGTGAGCACCCGGTTCAGAGAGACCCTGTCTCAAAACACAGGATGGAGCATATTCGACTAAGATGTTTTAAGTCTCCCTCTGTTCTGTGTAAGCGCTTGCCTGTGAACACATGCATACAGCACACACACACACAATCATAATAACGACAGAAACAAACAACTAAGCGAGACACCCAAGGATGTTCTTTTTTGTTGTTTGTTTGTCTTTGTTTGGTTTGGTTTTAGAGACAGGGTCTCTCTATGTAACAGTCCTGGCTGTTCTGGAACCCTCTCTGTAGACCAGGCTGGTCTCGAGCTCAGAAATCCGCCTGCCTTTGCCTTAGTGCTGGGATTAAAGGGGTGCTCCACCAACCTCTAACATAAAAATGCTCTTTTGGCTACTATAACAAAACCAAGGATAGCAGAAGGAGATAGCAATTTATTTCTGACATTACTCTCCAAGTGACAGCAATCTACACAGCAGCTGTTCGACTCCAGGGGCCCAGGTGCCTTCCCACTTGTTGCTCAGTTACTCAGAGGATGTGACTACTCAACCAGACCGGTTATCTCATGTCTTCATTCTAACCAGCAGAAAGCAGGAAATGTAGAAGGGGAAAACTCACGCCTCCCATTTAAGAGTAGCCCTCGGAATTGGCCAAATTCCCTTCATTGTATCTCTCATCGGCCAAGAATTAATCATGTGACCATATTTGCTACAGGAGAGTTAGGCAAAGCAGCTTTTGTTGTAGATCAGTGGCAGAGCACTTGCCCATCATGTACAAGGCTGGGGGTTTGAGCCCTAACACAGGAAAAGTATTCATGTTGCTTTGACACAGGGTCTCAACCACAGTTATGTAACTTGGGTTGGCCTTACGCCCATTTTCCTTCACCTTTGGCTCTCTCTGTGTGTTAGAGCAGCAAGCACATCTGTGGCTTTTACTTCGAGTGGCTGAAGAGCAGTGGCTTTAGTTCCATACGAGGTGAGTGAATTTGAAGGAGAACAGACAATCTTATTCTCAGAGCAAATCAGAGTCGCTTCCATGTGGATGCCAAGCGCTGAGGGAGTGGTGAGCCTCCTTGAGGGTGCTGGGAATAGAACCCAGATCCTTAGCAAGAAGAAGTGCTCTTAACCACTGAGCCAATTCTCCAGCCCTGTATTGGACTTTTCTTTCTCTTTTCTTGTGCGTGTTCTCTCTCTCTCTCTCTCTCTCTCTCTCTCTCTCTCTCTCTCTTGTTGTTTTTTCAAGGCAGTGTTTCTCTGTGTATTCTGGCTGTCCTGGAATTTGCTCTGTAGACCAGGTTGACCTGATCTCGAACTCAGAGCCTCCTGCCTCTGCCTCCTGAATGCTACCACTACTGCCTCCCCCTTATTGGACTTTTCAATACAGGAGATATCAATTTCTTTTTGGAAAGTGCCTGTTTCACTAGGATTTATGGGTGTATATTATGTGTGTGTGTGCTCACTCATGCACACTCCCATGGAGGCCAGAGGTTGGTATCAGATATCTATCATTCTCTACCTTACTTTAAAAATATTTACTTATTACTCTTTTGTGCGTATATAAGATGTGTGTTGGTAGCCAGGTGGTGGTGGCGCACGCCTTTCATCCCATCACTCAGGAGGCAGAGGCAAGCGGATTTCTGTGAGTTTGAAGGCAACCTGGTCTACAGAGCAAGCTCTAGGACAGCCAGGACTGTTACACGCAGAAACCCTGTCTTGGAATGTGTGTTGGGAGCACATGTCTTGGTTCACACACACAGGTCAGTTCTCTCCTTCCATCTTTACATAGATCCTGGGATTGAACTCAGGTCGCCGGGCTTGCCTCACAAGCACCTTTACCCACTGAGTCATCTTGATGGCCCTCAACATTATTGATGGCCATCAACATGAACTGATGGCTAGTGAACCCCTGGGACCTGTCTCTCTGCACTCCTAGACTGGGATTACAGACACACCCCACCATGCCCTGCTGTTTATGTGAGTGCTGGGGATTTGAACTGAGGTTTCCTCACCAAGGCATTGTACAGACCCCTTGAAAATGGAAGAACTCAGTGAGACCTAGAACCCCTTCCTGTTGAGGTCTAGTTTACAGCAGAAGCTCAGAAGCCAGCTGCTGCCGCTGTCGCCGCCACTGCCGCTGTTACTATTTTGAGGCTACCTTCATCTACACTGTCTCTCTCTGCTTGAGACAGGGAATGATGTCACAGGCTAGTCTGGAACTCCCACTACAGCTGAAAATGACCTTGGACTCGAGATTCTCCTGCCTCCACAGTGCTAGGGTGACGGCCATTCACCACCATGACCAGTTTCTCGCTGCCTGTATTTGCAAGCGATGACAAACTCCTGCCCTCTTCCCACATCTTCACTCATGTGATGGAGAAGCAGGGTAGCACCTTCTGAAAGCGAGGGGGAGAAAACCCTGAACTCACGTGAGGATTTTTTCAACCTTTTCTTAGTTTAGTTTTTTAAAATGAAGTTTCAGGATGTAGCCCAGGTTTGCCTTCAGTTCACTATGTAGCCAAAGATGACAAACTCCTGATTCTCCTACCTGCACCTCCCAAGCACTGGGATTATGGGCATGTGGCAACATGCTGGATATACTCCGTGCTGGGTCTCAAAACCCTGCTTGCCACGTGTTAGGATCCAACTTAACTACACTCTATAGGACTTTTATTTTGGGGAGTGCTGAAAACATCCAGGGTCTAGGGCATGCTGCCACTAAGCTGAGCTCTCCGCTCTTAAAGCTCTTGATTTTTCTGAGTTCTACACTTTTCTCATACATCCATGTTTTTAGAATAATGGCCAAGTGCCCAGGAAGTCAGAGAGATGGTGTCTGATGGGCTAATGCTGGGGAGTCCCCAGGATATGGAGCAAGATGGCTTCCATTGGGGGATGGAAGCTCTTCAGGAAATGGACCCCTACTTTGATGGTGGTAGAAGCCAGGTACCAAGCTGTCCATGGTGCCTGTGCCCCAGAGTGAGGTGAGTGCTGCTTCAGGTCGGGGAGGCTGAAGGTGTATGCCGTGTCCCCTCTTTCCGACGCAGCAAGAAGTCGCCAGGGGCAGTTGGGCTCATTGCATAGAAGACATTGGCACTGTCTGGAATCAGGAGCTCTGCATGGAGATGGGGACCAGGATGGGTGGCCTGCAAAGTCTGGTCGCATCCCAATGACCTCTCCCAACCCCTTCCCAGCCAAGCTCAGTCTGCGGTGACAATGAGCTCAGATGGCTGCCACCACTCTCCTCTTCAGCTGGTTAAGCTAAGGGCTTTCACACTCAACGATTGAACAACCTGTGATTGTGGGTGGCGGTGGTGGTTGGAACTGGGATGTTCCTCATGGTCTTGGATATTTGAATACTTGGTCCACATTTGGTATCATTGTGTGGAGTGATCAGCAGCCTGGAGCTTCTCTGTGCTCGCCCTGCCAAAACGGACTGTAGCTCTCGAACTGTGAGCCAAGATAAACCCTTCCTCTCTTCAGCCACTGTCTGGGGTTTTGTCACCACAGTGACAGCACTGGTCCCAAGTCCAGCTCAATGCAAGATGTCCCTGCTTACCTCTGTCTCCAGGTAGGACCTGGAAGAGCTGGTAGTCACGGGCCCAGGGCTGAGGCACATTGTGCTTCTCCAGGGCTCTTTGCACCACGCTGGGGGCCTTGTCCTGACAAGTGAGCTGGAAAAGAAAGACAGGAAAAGACCAGTGAGATGGTTCAGCAGGGAAAGACTACTCCAAGAGACAACCTGAGTTCAAGCCCTGACACCTGCATGGTAGAAAGAGAGAACCAACTCCTGCAAGTTATCATCTGACCTACACACACACACACACACACACACACACACACACACACACACACACTATATATATATATATATATATAGCTATAGATATAGATATGTACACACACACTATATATATAGAGAGATAGATGTACACACTATATATACATATATGTACATACCATATATACATATATGCACACACACTATATATATATACACATATATATAATTAAAACTTTTAGAAGAGGGGCAGGTGGTAAGGGGACAGGGTCCCAGAATTAAGGACAAGTCTGTCCCTTCCTCATCCCTTACCAAGATGCTCCGGTACAAGTTCCCATGGTTATTGTCGATGCTGACTCGGATGACACAGGCCTCTGAGGTCCGCTGCCCAAGGAGAGGAATTCGAGGGCTGCTCAGGGTCAAGGTTGTGGAGGAGCCCGTGTTCAGAGGCGGCTGTAGGCCGTGTGGAGTTGGAGAGGCTGTGGCCTTGCTCATCTGTGTGATGACGACCACGAGGCTCTTCCCCCACTATATTCACTCAGCTGATGAACACATATGACTCCCCCAGAGTCCTCACACTGGGGACCACACAGTTAGGGTACACACACAAGACCGAGCATATGTCATCCCCTCACACACAGACTCCGGTTCCCTGTTATAGAAACAGATGGACACATGACCCATAGACACACAAAGCCAAGTTCACAGCAGGCTCCAGAGTAGATAGCACATAGTGTACAGTGTACAGTTAGAAAGCCACAATACACCATCAGTGAGCAACCTCATGCATAATCCTGTGGATATTTGGGCCATTTCCCTGTCATGTATGCAGACTTTTAGGCTTGTATATCCTTGTAGGAGTGAGTGACAGCTAGAGCTGGTGGCGCGGAACTGTTATCTCAGCTACTGGAAAGTTTGAGGTATGAGGATCACAAGTCCAAGGCTAGCTTTGGCAACCTAGTAAGACCCTGTCTCAAGACAAAAAGTAATAAAAGTGTTGGGAGCATAGCAATTCAGTCACTGACTTAGTGTCTGCTAGTGAGGGGCTGGGATATGGCTCAGCGGTCGAGCCCCTGTCTAGAAAGAATCTCCCGTAAGGGGCTGGGAACACAGCTCAGTAGTGGGGCACTTGAAAGGTTTTAGGTCCAATCCCAGTACTTTTTATTTTGTTTTGTTTTTTGATTTGTTTTTGTCACTGTTGTTGAGACATGATATCATGGGACCCAGGCTCATTATGTAGCCAAGAATGGCTTTGAACTTCTGGTCCTCTTGCCTCCATCTCTCAAGTGCTGGGATTACAGGCCTGCACCACCACACTTGGATGGAGTATTGTTTATTAGGAAAAAAAAGTGTGGGGATTACACCTGGTGTGCCCTACAGATAGGTGGAAATCCAATCAGACAGGAGAAGCCAGGTGGTAGGTAATGACTCATATGGCCATGGAGGTGTAGTCTCCCAGAGAAAGCAGCAGAGAGAAGACAGTCTCTGTAATACATACCTGCAGTGCTGCGTACACACACACACCACACTCACACACATGCATGTGCATACACAGATACTGAACCCTGTGCCCCAGTCCTCAACACAACCACAGATTATCATGGTACCTTGTTGCTGGAGCTCTGGGGTTCTGGGGAGGCTGGAGGACTACCAGGAGGAGGTTCTCGGTTTCTAGGACTGGATGGGGGAGATCCTGGAGATACACTGGTGAAAACACAGAATTCAAGGTGGGAGGGCTGGCTGGACTTTTGGTCCTGATGTCTCCAGTCCCTTTTGGCCTGCCTACTCACCTGGAGGTTGGTGAGGACGGGTCCCCGGGACTCTCACTTGGGGAAGAGTTCTTCTCCCGGGACAGCTTCCTAGGGTGAGGAGAAGGGATGGTTTAGCTCTGAAACTGACGCTCCTGTCCTACCCTCCCACCCCCTGTCTCTACCCACACGGCTTCCACTGCACACGTGCTGACACTCACGCACTGAGACGCTTTGTGAGGCTGATTCGCCGCCGGATACGTGGGGAGCTGGGACAGGAGGCAGCTGGTGGCTCAATGACACGGGAGACCCGGTAGCTAGAGAGGTTCAGCATGTGAGCAGCGAGGGGACAGGAAGCAGAGGGGGGATCAAGGGGTAAGAATTAGTGTGAGTTTTCAATCAAGTACAGAGTGGGGAGAGAAGAAGGGGTGAGGTGTCAGATTAGGATAGAAATGAGATTCACTGGGGTACCAGGGTGCATTACAGATAGGGTGACCTGTTTGGTTAGTGGGGTGCACAGCACTTACAGGGTGAGATTAGCTAAGGGTGTGGCTCACACACAGAGTGCTTGCAGAGAATCCCTTAGTGTTTCTTTTAAACTATTTTATGTGCATTGGTGTGAAGATGTCAGATCCCCTGCAACTGGATCTTCAGACAGTTGTGAGCAGCCATGTGGGTGCTGGGAATTGAACCCAGGTCCTCTAGAAGAGCAGTCAGTGCTCTTAAACACTGAGCCATCTCTCCAGCCCCCAGAGAATCCCTTACTGAGAGGTTGGGGCCATGGCTTAGGGGTAGAGTCCCTGCCTAGAATCCCCAGTGAGGGGCTGAGGCTGTGGTTTGAAGGGTATAGCTCCTGCCTAGAATCCCCCAATGAGTGGCTGGCTAAGGGGTAGAGCCCCTGCCTAGATTCCCCAGTGAGGGGCTGAGGCTGTGGTTGAGGTATCGAGCCCCTGCCTAGAATCCCCAGTGAGGGGCTGAGGCTGTGGTTGAGGGGTAGAGCACAGACTTAGCATGTATGAGGCATTAACACTACAAATGCAAAACAAAACAGAAACCACAGGGTGAACTGAAGAGTCAGTTGGGCCAACGGTAAAGTTCAGGGTCAGATAATTTAGGGGATCAAGAGTACATGGCATGGATTGAATGGAATGAAAGGAAACAATGGAGCTACTTGAGTTGGGTGGCCAAATGGACACTAAAGCCAGCGTCACTGAGCTGATGATTTGGACGACAGGATCAGATGTCTACAGGGAGACAGGTGGGGCATTCAAGTTGATTGACTAACTGGACATGAAGGGTTGAAATCAGAGTATAGGATGGGCTCAAATTTTGGGTTGGAGATGGGTAGTGACCTTCAGACGGAGAGAATAAAGGGTAAGGGTGGGGCTGTCCTCAGGATGGTCTGGGAAGCTTCTGGAAGGGGAGGAAAGGTGGATTGCATGTGAACTAGACTTGGTGGGTTGGTTACCTCTGTTCCTCACTGAGCTGGCGCTGGGCTCGAAGGGCAGCCAGGATTGGTGGGTGGGGGCTCAGGCTGTAGAGTTGGCAGCGATGCTGTAGCTGCTGGATTCGGTCCAGGATCTCCCATTCCTGAGGGGGTGTCTACTGAGACCCTGCCCCATCCTGCTTCCCCACCCTGGGGCATCCCACCCACCCAAGTACCCACCTACTCACCTTCCTCCTCTTCTCAAAGTTGATGAGATTTCCCTGAGGGGGCAAAACTGGGCTGAGCTACAGCATCCAGGGTCAAGGGTCAAAGGTCAAGATCAAAAGCAAGGATGGTGTGAGCCACTACGGTATGTGAATGGGGGAGATGGGTACAAGGCAGGATCAAAGGTGATGTGTTGGGGGTAACAGAGCAGGGGTCAGGAGTCAAGGGTAAGGGGTCAAACCTTCAACATATCCGGTAAGGCTGTGTCCAGCATAATCAAGTCTGTGAGAAAGGTGCCCAGGTAGGGGACAGGACCGGGAGACAGTTTCTGCAACCCCAAAACTTCAGTCACTGACCCCAGGCCCCTATCCAAGAGTCCCTTTGTCACCCCCATCTCCATCCTGAACACTATCACTTACCGATGGCAGACTTCCTGGGAGGCAGTCCTCATCATGGGGTCCCTCAGTGGTTTCCTCCTGGGAAGGAAGAGACTAAAGGAATCTGAGGCGCACTTTGACACTTCTCACAGAGACCACTCTGAGACTCACACATATACCTACGCTGTCTTCACAGACCACTAGCTGGGGGGTGGTGAGATGGCTCAGCAGGGAAGGGGGCCAGCTGCCAAGCCTGGAAAGGACCCACCCAGTCAGCACTGGGTTGACTTTGTGGCGTGGGCCTTCTCCCACACACATACACAGAGAAATCGGTGTAATTTAATGTTTGTTTGTTTCCTTAATCACAAGCGGGGGTGGGGCTAGGCTGTAGTTTAGTTGGAACTGCTGGGTTCCATCCCAAGTAGTACATAGACTGACTGTGGTAGCTTCTCCTGTCAGCTCGGCATTCAAGATAGAGGCAGGAAGATCAGGTGCTCAGGGCATCCTAAGCCTACAGGAGACCCTGTCTAAAAACAAAAGAACATCACAAATGAATTTTTAGTGCCAATCAGGGTGTGGAGTACCCTGGGGACAGAGAAAGCCTGAACTCAGGGAGTTCTGGAGCAAGTTCTGTGCCCCCAGAGTGGATGGGAAGAAAACATTTGTTCCCAGTTTACTTAGAACAGGCTGACTGAGGAACCTCTGGAAGGACCCTGGGCTCACTTCTGGGCATTATTCAGACAGACAACAAGAAGGTCTGTTCTGTCCTCATTCGGGCTGGCGTCTCCTACAGGAACAAGTATGTGTTTGGTTCTCAGAGGGTCAGGACAATGCCTGGCACACAGTAGCTTTGCTTTTTGTCCCCTGAGTCCTCCTCATTTGAGATACACCTTCACTGGCTGTCTGTTTTGTTTGGCTGTTTTGTGTGTATATGAGTATGGGTATGTGTAGATGTGTGTGCAGTGCCTCAGGAGGCCAGAAGAGGGCATCAGATCCCCTGGAGCTTAGCCAGAAGTGATTGTAAGCTGCATGGATGAAATGCTGGAACCAAATTCAGGTCCTCTCAAAGAGTGCAAGTGCTCTTGACCACCGACCACCTCTCTGGTTCCCCTGATGTTTGTTGTTTGTTTGTTTTGAGATAAGGTCTCACTGTAGCCCAGGCTGGCTACAAACTCAAGATCTTCCTGTCTCATTCCTGAGTTCTGTGCTTACCTGCTTTGCCCATACATTAACAAGGTATTTTTCTTTTCTTTTCTTTTCCTTTCTCTTCTTTTCTTTCATTTCACTTTTTTGTTTTGCTTTGGTTTTGGTTTTTGGAGACAGGGTCTTACGCAGCCCAGGCTGGCCTCAAGGTCTCTTTGTGGCAGAGAGTGACCTTGAACTCCTGCTCTTCCTGCCTCTGCCTCCTGAGTGCTGGGGTGACAGGTGGTACAACCTCACCCATTTTATACAGTGCTGGAGATGGAACCCAGGTTTTCATGGTGTTATGCAAGCCTCTACCAACCGAATCCAGCTCCAGCCCCTCATGGTATTTATTGAATATTTACTGTGCTGTCATATACTGTTTGGGGTAACAATTAGCCAGGGGTGACCAAATGAGACAAAATGGCTGTGACAGCCAAGATAACGCATAAGAGGGAAGGCAGAAACAAGGGCCATGAGGTGGGGAGGGGAGTGGGCACAGCACACACCTATCTTGAGGGGTCTCGAATGTTCCAGACCCAGGAATCAGGCTCCACACTCATCTATATGGAATTCACACTGAGGGTAAGCACCCATTTCTAATCAGAACTTTACTCTTGCTGTAATAAGTCAGACATACTGGCCCACATTTGGAAAACCACTTATCAACATAAATTCCTAGAACATGGTTCCTCCTCCCTAAGCCCCTTAGGTAAGTGTTTCCTCTGACTTTCTTGCATTTTGCTGAATGAATAAATAAGGCTGATGTTGGCTGTGAGTGAGAGAGAAAGCAAGCTGGAGACAGAAGTTGGAGTCAGCTTTGCAGCAGATCCCGGAAGGAAGGATGTTTTGATGCTTCCCTGAGAATGGCTCCAAGCCCCCTTAGCCCTGGCTGTCCTGGAACTCACTCTGTAGACCAGGCTGCCTCAGTCTCCCAAGCGCTGGGATTGAAGCTTATGTCACCAGGCCTTGAACTCACAGAGATCTGCCTGCCTCTGACTCCCGAGTGCTGGGATTGAAGTGTGTGTCACCGGGCCCTGCTTTTTAAAAATTTTGTTTACTTTTTGTTTTGTTTTGAGACAAGGTTTTTTGGAGTTCAGGATAGCCTTGGACTCACTTTGTAGCTGAAACTGTCCTTCAACACCCTGCCCTCCACCTCTCAAGTGCTGGTGTGAGAGGCTACACCCCTATGGCTGACTTACATGGGTTCACACGTGTGACTAAGCCACATTCTGAGCCTCTTGTTTTGGTTGTGTGTGTGTGTGTAAATATGTTTGTGAGTGTATGCATGTGTGTGTTTGTGTGTGTTGTGTGTGTTAGATCAACACCAAGTATCCTGGGACTGGAGAGATGGCTCAGTGGTTAAAAGCACTTGTTCTTGATAATGACCAGGTTTGATTTCCAGCATCCACATTCATAACCATTTATAACTCCAGTTCTAGGAGATCTGATGCCCTCTTTTGATCTC
Organism: Ondatra zibethicus; assembly: GCA_004026605.1. NCBI lineage: Eukaryota > Metazoa > Chordata > Mammalia > Rodentia > Cricetidae > Ondatra > Ondatra zibethicus. The sequence continues at coordinate 64,177 of PVIU01002272.1, forward strand.
TGTAGACCCTCATGCATGTTCACAGCACACACATATACTTATAGGCAAACACTCATAAAGTAAAATAAAAAAAACAAATATCAAGTATTTCCTGTATTGATTTCCTCTGCATTATTTATAACCTGGAGCTTGATGCTTTTGGCTAGATTGTCTATCTAGAGCCCTTGTCCACCTGCCTCTGCCTCTCTCACTGCTGGGATTACAGAGGTCTCCAGTTCAGCTTTTATGTGGCTGCTGGCTTCTGCGCTCAGAGGCTCATGCATGTGCAGAAAGCACTTCACAGACTGAGCCATCTCCCCGTCTCCATACTTTCTGAGTATTTTTGTTGTTGTTGTTTGTTTGTTTTTCAAGACAGGGTTTCTCTGCGTAGCTTTGGAGCCTGCCCTGGAACTCGCTCTGTAGACCAGGCTGACCTCAAATTCACAGTGTTCTTTCTACCTCAGCCTTCCAAGTGTTGGGGTTCAAGCATGAGCCACCGCACTTTCTTGATTTTGGGGTACCCACTACCTGGGAAAGAATTGCTCGGCAGCTGAGATGATTATTCTCATCAGAAAAAATCTGCGACAGTTTCTTGAAAGTGGACAGTGGTTCCCTGCGGGGGTGAGAGAGGCGCGATCAGGTCAGCAGAGGGAACAGTCAGCGCCAGGGCGGGGTTACTGCATGGGGCACCCAACTCACCGGCTCACAGATCCCCAGCTGCGCTTGAGCCTGTAGATGGGGTTAGACTGCAGGGCCGACAGGATAGCTCGCAAAGAGGAGAAATTGCGAAGTTCCCTGCAGCGCTGGGATAAGGGGGCAGCCCTGGTCAGCGGGGGCTCTGGTCAGCGGGGGCTCTGGCCAGTGGCGGCTCTGGTCAGCGGCCACACTCCACTTCCGGCTCCCAAGCACAGCTCCTTTGATAGCTGTGTTTTGCTGCCCTTGTTTTGTTTTTAAGGACAACTTCTGGTTCCAGAGCCAAGGCTGATCTTTCTGCCTCCACCTCCCCAATGCTGGGACTACAGGCACATGCCACTACACCGGACTTGAGGTTGGGCTTTTCTGATACCAGGTCAGACCCCAGGCTTCACCTGTCGAGTGGCTAAGCAGGTAAACCGACATGCTCCCTTTCTCCGACGAGCCCCTCCCTCAGCTCTTAACCCCTCCTGGCTGAGCCTGGCTCTTCCATCTATCCCTATGCCTTACTTCTCTCTAGTTCCTCAGTTCTTACACGTGCCCACAGCCTCTCATCTGGATCCAACATCCGTTCCCAAGTCCTCCAGGATCATCTTTTCCCCTCCCTACTCCTTTAGGCACCCCATACTCCTGTTTTTCCCCCCTCTTTTCCCATTCCCCACTACAATCCCATTGTTTCAACACATCCACTTCAGTCTCTAATCCTCAACTTCAGCAAGCTGGTTTCCGGTCGCACCCTAGGCCGCCTGCTGGACCCCGCCGCAGCCCCATCCTAATGCACACCTGGGCGATGCGGATCCACTTTTCGATGCGCTGTGCCCTCTGCGAGGCTGCTAGGCCAGGCGCTGCGAGCACGGAGCCCAGCACGCAGCCGGTAACCGCATTGAACTGGGCCACGGTGGCACGCACTGTGGGAGAAATGCCTGCAGCTCCTGGCCGGTCACGCTGAGACCACATGGAACCCAGGCATTCGCAGGTACGCACGCGCAAGAAGAGTTCCTGCTTAGGGGAGAAGAGGGTAAGATGGGTGGGTGCTCATCAGTACAGGCCTCCCCCGCCCTCCCACCCTGCCACTGGCTGGGGTTCCCACCACATCCATAAGGGTCAACTGCTCCGCCACCTCATCCACGCTGAAGTCCAGGAGCTCGGGGCCTTCAGAACTGGGGCCTTCGTCTTCCTCGAAGTCCTCTGCGAATTCTGATCTGGGAGACTGGGAAGCCCTGGGAGGGCCTGGGGAATAGATACAATGTTTAAAACTCACGTTTGGGCTGAGAGGATGGCTCGGCAGTTAGGAGCACTTTCTGCTCTTCCAAAGGACAGAGGTTGGATTCCCAGCACCCACACGGTAACTAAAACTCTCTGTACCTCTCTGTACCTCCAGTCTCAGGGGACCTACAGGATCTACAAGATGCCTCTGTGGACATCATGCACACGTGATGCACTGACAAACATGCAGGCAACACACACACATAGATATACATAAAAATAAAAGTAAAGCCGGACGGTGGTGGCGTACGCCTTTAATCTCAGCAGGAGTCTAGATTGCCTGTGGGACCTTAGGCAAGTGCCTCTGTGTCTCTGAGTCTCACCTCCTCACCTGTGAACACCCTGAGTGTTTTGTTTTTTATTTACATAATTAATTTCATGTGTGTTTATGGGTCTGCAAGTGCCACAGTTTATGTGCGGAGGTCAGAGGACAATGGGAGTTGGTTCTCTCCTTCCACCCTGAAGGTTCCAAGAATCTAACTCAAGTGGCCAGGTTTGGCAGCAGGCGCTTTTACCTGGTGGAGCCATCTCAGCAGCGCACCCTGACTGGTTTGGTTGTTAGTTTTGTCTTAGGAGGAGGCTTTCTACACCACCTAGGCCGTCCTCCTGCCCCAGCTGGGATCACAAGAATATGCCGCCACACGTCACCGTGCTCCTCAGTTTTCTTTACTCTGTAGCACCCCCCTTCCTTGCCTCTGGTTGGTGACATTGGTGGGAGGCCGTTCGGGGAGAGGATTGCCATGAGTTTGAAGCCGACCTCAGCTATAGTTTCAGGCTTGGGCTACAGAGTGCGACTCCGTCTCAAGGTGGGGTGGTAGCCGTGTGGCGTTGCTGAGATGGCTCGGTGGTTAAAAGAAATTGCTGCCAAAGCCAAAGACCCGAAACCGATGCCACATAATGGAAGGAGAGTACCCACTCCCAAAAGCTGTCTTCTGACCTACATGCACGCACGCACGCACGCACACATAAACACTGTGACATGATATGTCCCATACATGAAAATAAATGAATAAATGTTAAAAATAAAAATAAAAACAGAGGCTGGGGAGATGGCTCAGAGATTAAGAGCATATAGTATTATTCCAGAAGACTGGAGGTTAGTCCCGAGCAGCCACGTCCAACAGCTCACAACTGCTTGTAACTCCAGCTCCAAGAAATTCAAAATCTCCGGCTTCCACAGGCACCTGCACTTGTGTGTGTCATCCCTCACATATATATAATTAAAATTAAATCTTAAAAAGTAAAATAAAATATAGCCTCTAATTCTATCTAACTGTGGTGGTGAGCACCTGTTACCCCAGAGGAGCGAGATTGAAAACCTGAGATGAGCACAATCTTCTTAGTGGGTTCCACACACACAGCTATACCCAATAAAACAAAAGAAAAACCCCAGGAAGCCAAGCCCAAGCCCGAAACGTTTGTGGCTCAGTGGCAGAACAGGGGTGAGGCCCTAGGTCAGTCCCTAGTCACTCACACAAGGGAAAGCCCGGCCGCAGCACTCATCACAAAAGCCCAGAAACCTGAGTTCAGTCCGTCCGTCCGTCCGTCCTATGGCCCACATGGCGGAGGGAGAGAATTGAGTCCCACACTCACTCAGTCCACCACCGCAGAATAAATGTAACAAAAGATTTAAAACTTGATGGTAGGAAAGGAAACTTCTCGGTAATCAATTAAGCAGAGAAAAAAACATCACCAGTTAGGCATAGCCAAGTAGCTGCTTCTCTCAAGAGCTGAAAGTGGCCACTTGAGCTCAGGGTTTGAGGGATTAAAGGATGAGGATTAGGGGCACAGAATCAGATGAGCTCAAACACGGATGGGATGATGATTCTGTATAAGCGGAGTACAATTATTTCGTTAGCTAATCCTAATTGCCCTGCTTGTGGGGACAAAGCCAATAGCGTCCTTCGCTCCTGCACTCACGGGATGCAGGGAAGCCAGGAATCAACCACAAATAGTGTGCAGAAAAACAAGGCAGCCTCAGAGGCGTCGGACGGGAGAGGCATTCTGAAGAGAAGTGAATGCCTTTAATTTGGGTTTGGCACCTTTAATCCCAGTACTCAGGAAGCAGAGACAGGAGGCTGTCTATGAGTTCCAGGCCAACCTGGGCTCCACAGTGAGATGAGACACTGTCTCAAAAAACCCAAAACAAAACTCAAAATTTCATTTAGGTTCATTGAGACGGCTTATTGGCACATGTGGGCCACTCTCACCACTGCCAAAAATTACATTAAATGTAAATAAATAAATGAACAAATAAATAAAAACTACATGCATCTATCGTGCACATGCAAATTTCAGGAGCCTGTTCTCTCCTATTACGTGAGTCTCAGAGACCAAACTAGACTATCAGGACTGTCTGCAAGCCCCTTTATCTGTTGAGCCTTTTCGCCTGCCCCAGAAGTGACATTTCAAGGAGACTGGAGTGAGATTTGTAATTTTTTCTCCATCCTCAGCTTCCTTTGTTTCCAGACAGGGTCTCACCATGTAGCTCTGGGTGGCCTGGAGGTCACTGTGTACAACAGGCTGGCTTCCAGAGCACCAGTTTTTCTGTAGTGTTTGCTGGTACCTTAGTGCTCACAATAAGGTGTCAATACAATGTGTGGCACACTCCACCGCCCCTGGTAGATACCTAAAAAGTTAGATTCCGCAGGAAAACTGCCTCGATTGTACAGAGCTAGGCTCCATTTCCTGGCAACGTAAATGCATGAATAAATAAATAAAGATTAAAAAACAAAACAAACAAGAAAGAAAACATCTGGGGGGTGGTGGTGCATGCCTTTAATTCTAGCACTTGGGAGGCAGAGGCAAGCGTATTCTGAGTTCGAGGCCAGCCTGGTCTACAGATTGAGTTCTAAGACAGCCAGGGCTACACAGAGAAACCCTATTTTGATTAAAATAAATAAATAAATAAATAAACCAAACACCAAAACCAGGAGACAAACACTATTACTAGGCTGGTGGCACACACACAATCCAACACTCAGGGGAAGGAACTGGGGATAAGGCTCAGTGGGCAGAGTGCTGCCTCACACGGTGGAGGCCCTGAGTTCAGGCCCTTGCTCTGTGTAAACCACACGTCTGTCCAAGGTCGTCCTCTGCTACTTAGCGCTGTGCTTAGCACGGGCTATATAGCAAGACCCTGTCTCAAAAAGTAAAACAAAACTATAGCCACAACTGCCTGGAACTCTAGTTCCAGGGGATTAGGGATCTTCTTTTGACTTACGCTGGCTGGCACTGTATGCACACGGTGCATTTAATGCAGGAAAAACACTCAAACACATAAAGTTATAAACAAACAAATTAAAAAAACAAAACAAAAAGACTACAACAGTAACAAAAATAACACTCAGCACTGGGGAGATAGAGGCAGGAATATCAGAAGTTCAAGGTTATCCTTGGCTACATATCAAGGATAGCCTGGGCTACCTGAGATCCTGTCTTGTAAAATAAAAACAACACATAATAATAATATGACTGGTCAGATGGCCCAGCCATTAAAAACACGGAACCCATATAATGGTAAAAGGAGTGAAGCACTCTGTAGCATGTAGGGATCCAGACATATGTGTCAGACACACAGTAGCAATGAATACAAATTAAACAAAATACCAAGACACTTGGCCATCATTTACTGCTTACTGATTTTCTGTGTGTTGGATGTCCTTTCCAGAAGGTTGGGAACCCTAATCCATCATTATATGGCCAAGGCTAGGGTCTCAACACATGATAAATGGAAAATATTTTGCACGTAGATTCTCAGAGAGGGGAAGAGATCTAATCAAGGTCACACAATCAGCAAATGACAGGCCTGGGATTTGAACCCAGGTTGCTGTTCTTGGCTGGGCAAGTATTCAGCCACTAAGTGACATCCCAAATCAGAGAACGGAGGATCTTGGGGTGCAGGAGGATACTAATAAGCAAATGGTAATATCTTTTGATAAAGACTTATAATCAGGTGGAGAAAATAAGGCTCATTTAGCTTAAAAGTATTGCCCATGGGGCTAGAGAAATGGCTCAGGGGGTAACATGTTTGCTCCTGCAAGTGTGAAGAGTTGAAGTCACATCTCCGGCACCCATAAACCACAAGGCACAGTAGTGAAAGCCCAGCCCTGGATAGGCAAAGACAGGAGAAACTTTGGGGCTCAAGGGCAAGCCAATTTAGCCAAATGGGTAAGCTCCAGGTTCAATAATAGTAGACAGCAACAGAGGAAAACACCTAGCATTGTCTTCTGGTCTCCACATTCGTGTGCACCTACGTGCATGTGCACCCATGTTCACGAACACATACTCGCACCACACACACATTAAGGAAGGAAGAAAGGAAAGGAAGCTTTTTCCAGGGCTGGAGATGTGGCTCAGACCTACCGCACTTGCCTAGTGTGCAGAAAGGTTGAGTTTATTTCCAAGGACTAAAATAAGTTAAAAACTGTGCTCAAGGTCTGTCATTTTGAGAGGGGTAGCAGAATCTCAGAATCACCAGCACTAAATCACCAGCACCTTACCAGCCCAAGCTAGTCGCTGCTCCTCCTCTGCCTGTTCTCCCTTAGCCTCCTCCAAGAACTCTTCTAGAAGCTTCTCTGCTTCCCTGGCTTCTGTCCCTCCTGGGGCTGCCCAGCCCAGAAATATTAGGACATTTCCCAGGTTCTGATGGGCAGGGGGATCCCAGAAGTCCTGAGGATGATCTCGCAGCCAAGAACCGAGCACTGAAACCACAGCCCTGAATGGAGAAGGATGTGTGATTCAAAACTGAGTCCAAGGGCCTAGACTCTCCCAACCTCGCAGCTGTCAGTCCTGACCTTGAGGTCCCTTCCCCCATGCTCCCTTGGGCCAGGGGTGGGGGTGGGGGGCTGAGGGGGTGGAACCAACCTCAGATTCTTGCTGAAGCTCAGACCCTGTGCCTCTGCCCTCTTGCTGTCTACCCTGGGAAGAAAAACTTCTATCAGATGGGAACGAAGCTATAGAGCTTTTAAGACCTGTGTTCTGGGGTTCTAAATCTGGGGGCGGGGGGCGCAGAAGGGGTTCTGAAATGGGGACCTGAGAGTCTCCTGAGAATGACTGACCCAGGAGGTGGTGGTGGCGGCGGCGGGGGTAGCAGAAAGCCCAGAACGCGGGCTGTGGGCACAAAGGCCTGGTGTGTGGCCAGGAAGGCAGGCACGAAGCCAGGATCCTGTTCACGATCTCCGGACACCAACTCATGCACCAGCCGCTCCAGTCCGGCGGCCCTCAGCGCCCGCACCTTGCTGGTGCGGTACTGGAGGAAGGTGTCAGCAACCTGGGTGGGAGCCTGCGGTGGGGAGGGGGGCGGTGGATGGAATAACATGAGGGGTGTCCCAAGCACTTTGTTTCCAACCACACCCGTCGCTGGCACCTCTTTTGCTTCTGACTGTGTTCATTTCTGAAAATCTGAGACTCCCAAAATAGATGAATACCTATCAAATGCCCACATCAACTCCGTAGGACAGACACCCCACACTCTAAGCAATGCCTTCTGTTCCCTCCTCACCGGGCCACCCTAGGCTTCAGTCAGCCTTGCAATCGCGCTTCACTAGTCAAGCCTCGGTCCCACCCCCCCACCTTGCTGCTCCCCGCTTTCAGATTTCCTGCACCGTGCCGGTCATTTTACCTCTCGGGACGCGCTATCATCTGGCCCCACCCCCATTTCCTGAATTTATACCCAGTCACCTGAACGCCCCCAGGTCCTTTCCACTCACCTGGTCGCCTCTAAGCTCCGCCCTTCCTCCTGGCCCCGCTGCTCTTAGCTTTTGCCTCTCCTTTGCAGCCCGCCCTCACCTGCTCACCTCCAGCCCCTTCCGCACCTGGTCGTCTCCAGGCCCCTCTGGGGTCGTGCGCTGGCTGCGCTGCCGCCGCAGGGAGACGCTGTATACGGCGCCGTCCTCAGTCTCCTCGCCCCAGTCTTGCAGAGGCGCCTGGATGTGGAGGCGGGCTCAGAGCAGTGACCCTACCTCTGCCCTGGCCTGTAAGTTTGGGCCTCTTTCCCGAGCAGAGTACTCGAGACTCTGGGTGGGATCCCAGGTGGGTCCCTCTGCGCCACAGATACCCTCCTCTTAGGTCTTGAGTGGATGGGGTATCATTTGGGGACACTCCATAGTCCAATGTCACAAAGAATCTTTTTGTCGCTTCCTCCCGAGATAGGCTCAGATCCCGGTCCCCACCCCACAAACCAGTCGCGTCGCGGGGTCAGGAAGTGTGAATCCCCAAGTGGAAACTCCAGGGCACATCCATTTGGCAGAAAGGGTTAGAAAACGAGGGGTGGATATCCGGAGTTTCTGAATCTGGGGGTACACCAGGGACGTGGGGTCTGTGGATTCCCCAGCTTCCTCTTACCAAGGCCAGCTCTCTGCTCGCTGTCCTTTGCATGGCCCCGATGCCCGTCCTGCTCCCTGGCGCCGCTGAGTGAGGCGGAAGGGCCAGCGGGAGCGGGCAGTGGGGCGGGGCGGCCGCGCGTCCAGTCGCGGGGCGGGGCTGGGCAAGGCGGTCGCACGGCTCCAGAGGTCCCCAACCGGACCCTGGCACTTAAAGCAACACAGAAGTCCGGGACCTCCCCAAAGGTGTGTCAAGCTTCACCCTGACCATAAGTCTTCCCTGATCCCAGATATGAGTGTACGGGGGACGACGACAGGTCTGTGTCCCCGTGTGGGAAGTTCTTTGTGTTCAGTTGGGGTTGATCAGCCCCAGGTGTAGGGGTGCCCCTATGTCTGGAGGGGAATGAGGGCACACTGAATTTGTATCACAGGTGATGGGAGCCCTATTGTCTCAGGCTGGAAGCTGCGAAGTGTCCGTGGCTCTGTATTTTGTGGGGTCAGCCGATGAGGGGCGGTGCAGGGCCAAGAAGAGGTGAATTCCCAGGGGGGTTGGTCATTGACCTTTATTGCGCGATTCTGAGGCGAGCTCTAACCCTTCTCAAGAGATTTACTGTGGGAACTTCTGGCTCAACCTTTCTTCTCCTCTGGGAGCTGCTGGCCTGAGGTGTTCCAACGTCAAGCTTCCTTCAGCCCTTGAAGGAGCCTCGAGGGCTCCCCCCACACACACCGGTAGGTAGCTCCAGAGGGTCGGAGGGCTCCCTAGAGACCAGGGGGCATCTGATGGCACGTGACTGCCAGTCTAGGACCTGCGCGACCTACTGCGCTTCTTACTGCGGGCTTCGATTAACTTCTGGGAACGAAGCTTGAAGGCAGCACGGGTCACCACATCACGGTCCTCCTCCTCACTCTCCTCTTCATCTGCAGGGAAGCATGGTGGGTGGGAGGGTAAGAGGTCATTTCTTTCCCCTTTCCCAGACTTTACCACACCATGCACCTCCTCTTTGGCCTTAACCTAAGGCCACCTCGTGCCCCTCCCATCCATCTCCCTTTGGCGCACACTGACCAAAGAACTTGTCCTTGACACTGGCAACGGGCAGAAGGATGCGGGTGTTGTAGAGGGGCAGTTTTCCTTCTAACGTGGCCAGGAACTACAGGAGGCAGGAGAGAGGTGTGGGGACTGAAGTGAAGCTGTTCCTCCTCCCACCACACTTCCAGATAGTGCCCGGATTCTAGGAGAGACATACTCTTTCCCAGCAGGCCTACAACTGTCACTCAAGCCTGGTCTCTGGACCCTGCCCATAGACCTGTCTAGAGTCATCCCAGGTTCTCCAGTCCTGCTATCTGGGATCCAACCAGTCCCCGCTTCTCTTCTTTGGAGGTGAAGCTCACACCTCAATCCTCATCTGCTGTTCCTATCTCAGTGTGCCCTCTGGGTCTCCACCCTTCCCCCAGCCTTGATCCTGCCGGTGCACCTCTCGTTCTGTGATGTGTCGCAGCATCTCTGGTATGTCATGACTCTCTACTTGCCCCTGTAGTTTCAGCAACTTTTCCTCGACAACGACCAGCAGATTGGACACATAGTCCTCTGCGTCGGGGTCTAACTTCTTTCCTGCCAAAAGGCTATTATCCTGCAGTGGGGATAGGCTAAGTTAGCTGAGAGATGCAAGGTCCCTGCGAGAGGAGAGCTTTTCCCAGTGGAGGGGAGTGGAGTGGGGCTTTTCCCAGGGAGGGGAGAGCTTTGCAATAGAGTCTATCCACAGGCAGGTCCTCTAAAATTAAAGCCTCGCTTTGAAGTTGGAGCCTTTGGACTTGAGCTATATACAAAGGATGGGAGGTCTCTTTGAGATTAAAACATGAGCTAGGCCATTGTGAGGGTGGCTTTCTAAAGAAATGGCGCTCTTGCAGACAGGGTGGGACTTTCTTCGCAGGAATCTGGAGAAGGGCTGCTTAAGTTTTGGGCTGGGTTTGGGGATGGTTGGGTTTGCCCATGGAATCAGCTTTAGACTGAGCAAATGAGGACTTCCCCAGGAATGTGAAACTTTCTTCCTTAAATCAAGTCTTGCGCTCTAGGCAGGAGACAGGGCTGAAATCCTATGGCGTGTGTGGCACCTCTACTCAATCTGATGTTCTGGGAGGATGAGGGCAGGGCTTGCCAGGGGTGGGGTGGGGCTTTCTAAAGTGGGGCCTCCCAGGGACAGTGGCTACTGGAACGGAGCTCCTTGGGTGGCGCCCCCCAGGGGCGGAGCATCACTAGGGGTAGATCTTTACGGGGGGGGGGCTACCACTGTCACGTGGTTCAGTTTGCTGGCCAAGTGCTCCAGGCAGTCCTTGGCCAACTGGAGAGTTCGCAAGGTGCGATCCAGTTGCTCCTGGGTGACTTTGCGTCGCTTCTCCTCCGTCTTGAGTGTCTCCTGCATCGAGTCGCGGTGCCTCTGCTGACTGCAGGGAGCCGGGAGGTTCAGCAGCTAACAGGCAGCTGACTCCAGCGTCCCCCAGGCCTCCCTCAGCCACTGAGGCCTTACCTAACCAGTGTGGCATCCCCGGAGTACTTGAGGTTCTCCAGCTCTCTGTGGAGCCGCTCCTTCTCCTCCTTCAACTTCACCAACGTCTGCTCGTTGTCCTTTTTGAGAGTCTCTAACTGCGTGAAGGTCTCGTCCTGGGCCAGGAACCTTCGCACCACCGCCTGAGGGCCACCCATCCCTGGTCAGAGCCTGGGTTAAGGGAGACTCGAGGGCGATCCGACTCTAACAGTGTCACACAGCCATGTGTAAGGAGGATTGTGTGGGTCAGTCTGCCGGCTGTTTCAAGGCTATACTTTTCCCCACACCCTTTCCTGCCTATGTTTGAGTCAGCTAAAATCAGCATGCGGGAGGCAGCAGAGCGGTGAACACCTTTCAAAAATCCCTGTGCCAGCAAGTTCTGGATGGGTATCTGGCCCAATAGCACAAAAACGCTGTGCCTCCAGGGTGCGATCAGTCCTCTCCGGCGTCTGTGTATGTGTGTGCTGTGGCACACATGTGGATTTCAGAAAGCAACTTGGAAGAGTCTGCTCTCATTTTCCACTACACCCGGTACAGGAATGGGACTCAAGTTCTCAGGCTTGAGAGCCATCATCTTTACCCACTAAGCCCTCTCACCAGCTTGGGACCCACTTCTGAAGGGGTTCTCGGACTGGTGAATGAGTTCACAGCTGACCTCCGGCCAGAGCCCGGATTGCCTGGGGATTAACCGCTTTCCAGGGGTAGCTGGGTACAGAGAACCCAAACTGGAGAAACTGACTGGGTGTGTGGGGGGGTCAGTATTCTAAAGCAGGATCAGGCACTGGAGGGAGACATATAGGGTCTTGGAAGACAACATGGCTCCTAATGAGAGTGAGACACAGAGCAGGGCTGGGATTCCAAGGTTAGGGGCAATACCGGGCAGTCCACTGTATTCTAGATCATTCCACACAGTGATGATCTGAGAAACAGGACCTGAAAAATAAAGCTCCCCAAACTGACATACCAAACAAGTTAGCACAGTGGAAGAACTGAAGAAAGTAAGGGCTGATGTGGACAGCTCCGCCATCGTGGGAGCGGGGCAGGAGAGGATGAGGCCTTTAAGGGAAGAGGAGCCTTTCCCTTTCCTGGCTCAGGTGCAGGCCCGGGACACTCACGTGCGATTCAGCCACTCCAGTGGCATCCTTGACCTTGCCAAACATCACTTCCATCTGGTACATGCCCCAGCGCTGCTTCAGTTCCTCCTCCTTGTGCCGCTGGTGGTCCTGGATGGTATCTTCTGACTGCAGCAGGACATGCTCTCGGTGCGTCTGCTTGAGGGTGGGGGACAGTCAAGGCTACCATCAAAGTCAGTTCCAAATAGGGCTTGGGGCAGAGGTCAGGAGAGGATCTGGCTTAGCTTGGATTGTGGGGAACAGTACAAAATCTTCAGTCTAGATATGGTTATCCCTGCAGGACTCAGAGAGGTGGTCTCAGAACCAGAGTAAGGAAGCAGGGTCATAGAAGGAGTGACCTCCGGAAAGGGGTGGGCTAGAGCCCCAGTCATATTTAGAACAAAAGCGTCCAAATTAAATGGGGCAGGATGAGTAGAAGTTCAGACAGTCAGGGTAGGACTGGAGGCCTTGGCCTTTCCCAGGAAAGGAGGATGAGGTGGGATTGTTCAAGGAACCAATTGCATCGAGTGGGGCTCGGTCAGGGAGGGGGCGGGGTTAGGACAATGAGAGGAGTAGGGAGGGCTCTGGTCAGAATGTGGGGCAAGGCAAGGCTGAGGCTGTCTGGTCTGAGTTGGCCAAGCCCTGCACCCTTAGGTGTGCACACCTTGCGCTCCATGCGCTCTGTCAGAAGTTTCTTCTCTTCCGCCTGCTTCTTGCAATCTGTTATGTAGTATTCGCGCTTCTTGCGGTCTCGGATGGCAGTCTCCTCCAGGTACTGCAGCTGGCTCTAGGGCAGGCAGGGGACATCTGGTGTCTATCCAGGACAGACGGGGAGCATTCCCAGGCAGTTCAGCAGCAGTACAATTGCTGGGAAAGACTTAAAGACAACTGAATTCTGACTAGAATTCCCTGAGCCTTTGGTGCTCCATTGCTATTTTCTCTGAAATGAACACTCCCTCTTAGAGGGAGAGGGAGGTTCAAGACTCAGGAAGTCCATGAAACTTACAAGGCTCAAGAAACAAGATTCACAAGACCCCTCCCCAGGTTACAATGGATAGGTGAGGAGACTTAGGAACGGAACTCTAGAGATGTGACTTTCAGCCACACTCTGCAAGGAAGCCCAATAAACTCATTGTTCTCCAAGTTAGATTTTGGTGGAGTGGTTGATGATTTTTGATTTTTGTTGTTGTTGTTTTTAACTTTGTAGTCCTGGCTGTCCTGGAACTCTATGTAGACCAGGCTGGCCTGGAACTCACAGAGATTCGCCTGTCTCTGCCTCTCATCGCACCTGGATGTGGTTCCTGCACTATATACCATCCTGTAATATTGGCAGCTGTGACAGAGGCCCCCCCTCCGGGCGGTGGATTAGTACCTTGGCGATGTCCCGGGCATTCAGAGCCTCCTGGTTCACTACTCTCAGTTCCACTACCTCATTCTTGTTCTTCACCACCTCAGCTTCCATGGAGCCCAGCCGGTTCTCCAAGGTGAGACTCTCCTCCTGGCACATGGAGAGAGGGGAAGCTGGAGACTGCTGCCCCTGGCCAGGCCTGCCCTCCTCACCAACTTCTCTCTCCAAAGCATCCCTACCTGGAGGTAAGACTTGAGCTGCAGGTATACATTGGTAATGTGCTCTGCTTCCTCTGCCTTCATCCGGGCCTTCTCCAGCCGGTTCTCCAGGTTGCGCATGGTCTAGAGGGACAGCAGGCTAGGCTGGGTCCCTTCCGTCGCCACCCGTGCCTCCCCCAAGACCCCTGTAGCCCTCAGCAAACCCCACCTTGGCGACCTCTGTGTTGCTGTCTTGCACCTCGGTTATCTCCAGCTGGTGCAGGCTGTGCTGTAGCCTCAGCTCCTCCAGACGCTTCTGCCTCAGCGTCACCTGGTGTCGCAAAGCATTCAGCTGGTTCATCTTATCCCTCAGCTGGTGCTCCAGGTGCTCCAGGGCCTCCTAGGGAGGACAGAGAGCAGAACCTCAGCTTGCCTTTCCTAAGGACTTGAGTCCCGGTTCTCCCAGAAGTCCTTGTCCCTCTGGTCTCCTAGTTGACTTCCAGACCCTTGGTATCCAATGTTTTTTTTTCCTCTCTCTCTCTCTCTCTCTCTCTCTCTCTCTCTCTCTCCCTCTCTCTCTCTCTCTGTGTGTGTGTGTGTGTAGGGGAATTCAAGCCTTGCACAGCTGAGCAGTGGCTGTATCTCTGACCTATAGTCTCAGCTCTCTTTTACATTTTCCTTAAAGACTTGGTCTTATGTAGTCTAGGCTGACTTCAAATTCTGTATCCAGCCGGAGACAAACTTGAACTTCTGATCTTTCTGCCTGCACCTCCTGAATGTTGGGATCATATTGGTGTACCATTGTACGCCATCCTATGAGGCTCTGGAAATCAACTGGGGCTGGGGCTTCATGAAGAATTCCACCTGCTGAGCTACACTTTCAGCTCCTTCGTGTGTGTGTGTGTGTGAGAGAGAGAGAGAGAGAGAGAGCGAGAGAGAGAGAGAGCAGGTACACCTATGTACAGAGAGGTCAGAGGTCAATGTCTGGTATCTTTCTCTACTGTTTTCCAACTTGGACTTGAGACAAGGTCTCTCACTGAACCTGAAGCTGGCTGGTTCACTAGACTCGTGGTTGAGAGCTCTGTGCATCCTCCTCTCTTCATTTCCCTAGTGCTGGGATGACAGGTGCATGCAACCACACCTGGACCCTCATGGTTTTTATTTATTTTCCATGTGGAGGTCAGAGGACAACTTGTGGGAGGGAATTGGTTCTTCCCTTCTACCATTTGGGCTCAGAGATCAAACTCAGGTCACCAGGCTTGGCAATAAGCACTTTTATCTGTTGTGCCATCTTTCCAGCCCACACTCAGATTTTTCCATGGGCTCTGAAGATAGGAATTAGGCTTACACAGCAAGCTTATCGCTGACTGAGCCATCTCCCCAGGTTCCTATTTTATCTCCCATCATGGTTTTACATTTTTATTTTTATTTCATTTCTAAGTGTAATAGTGTGTTGTCTGCATGTATATCTGTGCACCATTTGTGTCTGATGCCCCAGGAGGCCAGAAGGCAGCATTGGATCCCCTGAAACTGGAGTTACAGACAGTTGTGAGCACCCAGACATTTGGGACTTGCACCCAGGTGCTCTGTGCTCTAAACCACTGAACCATTGCTTCAGCCTCCAGCCTAGATTTGTAAAGATTTAAGGATTCTTTTCTCCCTGGCCCCCAAACTGGGAAGCTGAGCACAGTGCAGCACTGGACTGGCATGTAGTCAGCTGGGTGACCCCACAAAGCCTCACATGGGAAGAGGATGAGGAAGGTGATCGCTAAAGAGAAGAGCCCTGTGGCCTCAGACAGGGGCAAAGCCCAAAATGGCACAGGAGAAGATCTGCTCCACGAGAGATGGGTTCCTGGCATCACCAATAATCAAGTTGCCAAATACCATTCCAATGCCAGGCTCTGATCTGGCCACACCAACTGTGGTGGCTTCAATATCAGTAAACTTAGCTGCCGTGCCAGTGTCCAAAAAGATAACACTGGAAGTCCTGTCTGGCCACCCGGAGAGGGGAGCAGCTGCAGGAAGGCCATCCAGGTGAGGGTCTGGTCTTCTCAGGAGGGAGACAGACAGAGGACTGATCAAACTCCTGATACCAGAGCTGGCAGAACTGGAGAAACAAGCAGTGCCCTGGGAGTTTACCTCTTTCACAGCCTTTTTGTTCTCCCAGTTTTAGCCCTTGGTCTCAGCGCTCAGCTTCTCTACCCTTCCCTCCCTCCCTCCCTTCCTTCCTTTCTTTTTTTCTCTTCAAGACAGTGTTTCTCTGTGCAAAAGTCCTGGCTGTCCTGGAACTTGCTTTGTAGACCAGGCTGGCCTTGAGCTCACAAAAATCTGCCTGCCTCTGCTTCCCAAAACCTGAGATTAAAGGTGTGTGCTACCAACATCCTACTTCCTCTTTCTTTTTTAAAGATATATTTCATATTTAATTATGTGTATGAGTTTGGGTGTGTACAAATGTGTTGTGCAGTGCCCTAAGAGGCCAGAGACATTAGATTAGGTACTAGAGTTACAGCCAGTTGTGAGCAGCCTCAAGTGAGCACCTCTAATCCAATCTGGGTCCTCGACAAGAGCAACATGTTCTGTTAACTGCAGAGCCGTCTCTCCAGACTGATACCGACTCCCACAACCCAGGGTTTCAGGTCTTACTATATAGCCCAGGCTAGCCTTCAACTCCTGTTTGAGCTTCCCTGTGCTCAAAATAAAGGCACACACCCCTACAATCAACACCTGTCAGTCTTCCACTAAGACATACCTTCTTGGAAGGGCTCACTTTGCTTAATTACAAAAATGCCACCAGTGGTGGCACTGGATCAAACACAAGGTCAGTATGTAATAACGATTTCACTGATAGACCAGCAAGATGGCTCAGTGGATGAAAGTGCTTGCTGCCATGCCTGGTCTGAGTTCCCTCTCCAAAACCCACACGGCAGGAGAGAACCAACTTCCAAAAGTTGCTGTCTGGACTCCATACACATGCTGAGACCTGAGACTGCATATACAAAAATAAAAGTTAAAGCTCCTAGGACAAGAAGTTGGTGCAGAGAAAGTGAAGAGGTCTGGGGGAGGAGCTAACCTCACAAGTCCTGTTCTTCAGGTAAGGCTTCTCTGACTTCCATTCCTGAATGATTGCCTGGACCACTTTAGAATCTCCCTGCCAAGGAAAGGAGACCAGTCACTTCCTCAGTTCACTTGTTTGCCCCCAAGACCCCTCCACTCACCTGTGCACCCTCACCTGAAGCAGGTCTTTTAGCTGCATGTGGAGAGCCTTGGTCTCCTCTTGAAGCTGGCTGATGGTATCTTGGTTCTTCTTCATGTTCCATTGGGAGCTCTCATAAAAGGCCTTCCGGTCACCCTCTGGGGCAGACAGGGGTCACTGTCATTGGGTAGGTGAATGGCCCTTCCCAGAGAAGAGACCTATTTGGTGATGGTGGGTGTTTTTGTTTGTTTTTGGTTTTAGATAGGGTTCCTTGTAGCCCAGGCTAGCCACAAACTCATCATATAGCCAAGGCTAGCCTTGAGCTCTTACTCTTCCTCCATCCATCTCCCCGGTGCTGGGATGGCAGATGTGCAGTCATGCCATGCTCAGTCTACGCGGAACTGGTGTTGGAACACGTCAGGCAAGTAGTCCACCACCTGAGCTGCAGCCCCAGAGCTCTCACTTAAAAAAGAGCACGAAGAGGAGGAGGAAGTGCGTGTGTCTGTGCGAGTACACCTGCACATGCATGTGGAGAGGCTCATGCATCGGTGCCCTTGGAGGCCAGAAAGACATGGGTGTTCTCCGTATCACCCTCGCCGTATTCTTTCCTCTTGTAAAAGATTTGATTTTAGTGGCTGGAGAAAGATGGCTCAGCAGGTTAAGATCCAGTACTCTTCTTGCAGAGGACCCAAGTTCATTCAGTTCTGACACCCACATGGTGGCTCAAAATCGCCTATACTCTAGATCCAGGGGGTCAGAATTCCTCTTCTGGCCTCCTTGGGCACTTCCACTTATGTGTACAACCACCCCCCCACACACACAAGCACATAAAATCATGAAAATATTTTAAGTGTGTGTGTTTGCATATGTGTGCATGTGTGCATTGCCTGCCAAGGTCAGAAGCTGACTTGAGTCCCCTGGAGCTGGTGAAGTTAGAGGTAGTAGGGAGCTGCTGGGAACTGAACCTGGGTTGTGGAAGAACAGTGTGTAGACCTAGTCCCCTACTCATTGCTTTTGGAGATAAAGTCTGTGAATGCTAGGGCTGGAGTCTCTCTCTGCTAGGCTGGAAGCAGTGAGGATCCATTCTACCCAACTAGGAGCTGCAGTTATAGGCATTTACAGAACACCCAGTTTATTATGTAGGTACTAATTGGAAACTCTGGTCTTCAAGATCTTGAAGCAAGCACTTTTAACTTCTCAGTCATCTGTCCACCATCACCACTTTGGTCTTGTTTTTCTCAGAGAAAGTCTCTTATAGCCCAGCTGGTATGGAACTCACTGTGTAGCCAAAGGTGGTTTTGAACTCCTGATCTTCCTGTCTCCAGGCCCCAAGTGTTGAGATGATAGGTGTGTTCCATCATTCCTGGCACTCAAGGCTTTTTACAAATTGTTTTTTGTTTGATCTCTTTACATAGGGTCTCAGTATGTATCTCAGGCTAGCCTGGATTCTCCTGCCTCAGTCTCCTGGTATGCACCATTAAGCCCAGTTAGCAGTATTATGGTGCCTGATGGTGGAGAGAGGACATTTTGCTGGGTGCAGAGGATGAATTCTGATGCCCTAAGGCACAGTGGAATAAGTATATTATAAAACATCTCATGTGTCGCCAAATAGCCATAGATCATAGGCCCTTCACAATAACATCAGCAATATCTGATGATAGAAATTTCATCTACCATAATCTAGTTATGATACAATGTACTAAAACACCACTTTGTATCCCATCAACATGTCTGAGTATTCCATGTCAGTCAAAACCATGTGAGCTAAACAGGTGTGGTGATGCACTCGGGAGGCAGAGACAGGCAGATCTCAGTGAGTTCAAGACCAGCCTGGTCTACAAAGTGAGTTCCAGGACAGCCAGAGCTGTTACACAGAGAAACCCTGTTTCAAACAAACAAACAAACAACTCAACCAAACAAAAAGCAAAAATCAGAGACTGGAGAGATGACTCAGTGGTTAAGAGGACAGCTCCACCAGAGGTTTGATGCCCAGCATCTACAAGGCAGCCCACAACAGTGTGTAACTTCAGTTCGGGGCACCAGGCACACATAGTACACAGACAAACATTTAGGTAAAACGCTCATATGTATAAAAATTTTTAAATTAATTTTTTTTAAAAAAGCAAAACCCATATGGCTATGACTGTAGCTCATGCCTAGCCTTCATGAGGCCCTGGGTCTGATCTCAAGAAGCATAAAAATGAATAAAGAAACGGGTATGGTGGCATACTGCTTTAATCTCAACACTCAAAAGACCTTGGCAGACAGATTTCTGAATTCAAGGCCAGCCAAGTCTATAAAGGAAAAAAAAACCTAACCAAACCAAACAACAACAACAACAAAAAAACCAAACATTTTTTTCTCTCCTACCCATAAATTTCTAGTGTGCTGGTGCATCCTTTTACTTTCTTAGAATGAGGAAGGTAGAGGAGAAGGATGAGAAATTCAAAGTCCTAGGGAACAAACTCAGGCCATCAGACTTTGCAGCAAGCATCCTTATCTGCGGGGACATCTTGCTGACCTACATTCCCTTGGTCTTTCTTCTCTCTCTCTCCCTCTCTTCCCCCCCTTTCTTCCTTTCCCTCTCTCTCTCCTCCCTCCTCTCCTTTTTCTCTCCCTTGTTCTCCCCCCTCCTTTCCTCTCTCTCTCCCCACTCCCTCTTTCCCACTCCCTTCCTCCCTCTCTCACTCTCTCCCTCCCTCTCTTTCCCTCTCTCCCTTTCTCCCTCCCTCTCTTTCCCTCTCTCCCTTTCTCCCTCCCTCTCTCTCCCTCCTCTCCTCCCTCTCCCCCTCTCTCCCTCCTCTCTCCCTTCCTCTGCTCTTCTTTCCCTCCCCCTCTCCCTCCTCTCTCTCTTCCTCCTTTCCTCTCTCCCTCTCTCTCCCTCCTCCCTCCCTCTCTCTCTTCTCCCCCTCCTCTCCCCCACTCCAGGACCTTACTGGGTAGCCCAGGTTGGCTTTTACCTCACTAGATGCACCATACTATCCTCAGACTCATGGCAATCTCCTAGCCTCAGTCTCTTGAGTACTGCGATCACAGGCGTGTGCAACCACACCTGGTGTACTTTACAATCACAGGCGTGTGCAACCACACCTGGTATACTTTATAATCACAGGCATGGGCAACCACGCCTGGTGTACTTTACTTTTTTTTTTTTAACTAAATATTAAGTTCAGTGAGGCTCAGCTAAGTGCTCCAGTGCTTGCCCAGCACAAGTAGGGCTAGGTTAGAGCCCCAGCCCAGGCTAGCTTTGGACTTGCTGCATACCCATGGATGATCTTGCACTCCTAATCCTACTGCTTCTCAACACACACACACATGCACGCACGTGCACACACACACATGCACACACACACACACACACACACACACACACGCTCACCTGGAGCTAAATTCAGCGATCTGCCTGACTCTGTTTTTGGATTATGAGCCACCACACCCAGCCTGCAAGATTATCTCTTATTTCGGTGGTGGTGGGGGCGGTGAGTTCAAGACAAGGTTTCTCTGTTGTAGCTCTTGCTGGCTGTCCTGGATCTCACTTTGTAGACCAGGCTGACCTTGAATTCACAGAGATCTGTCTGCATTAAAGGTGTGCACCACCACAGCTTGGTTTAAGATTACGCTTTAATAATAAGAGTAACAGCATACAAGGGTTTTCCAGATGCTGGCATAATCAATATCTGGTCTTGATAGTTATTTGCTGTGGGGCTGTATTAGGCCTTATAACTTGTAAGACCCTCCTCCTGGCCTCTGCTTAATACACCCAAGTAGTAGCCTCCCACACTCAGCAATACAACAGTCCAAAAAGTCTGCAGACTTTGCTCAGTGGTCTGGAAAGGGCAGCATTATTTCCCTCCATGGAAGCTGCTAGTTTTCACTTTTTACTACATAGCAATGTGCACTATTTTGAGCATTTTATGAATTTCGAGCACTATATTGTAGGGTTACTATGCCCATTTTATAGATGGAAAAACTGAATACAATTAGATTATTCCTAGTTCCCCAAGAGCTAACGACTACAATGCAGAGCTAGGTTTCAAACTCAAGAGAAACAAACTCTCCTGGGGCTGGAGATATAACTCAGTAAAATGCTTGAGTAGCATGCATGAAGCCCTGGGTCCCAGCCTCGGGCCCTCATAATCCAGGCATCGTGGCACAAGCCCATAACCAAAGAGGTGGTGTTAGGTCTCCTTAGAGTTCAAGCCAGCCTGAGTCACATGAGACCAAGTCTCAAAAATAATAATTTAATAAATAAATAAAAATTGGACTGGAGAAGCTGGGCATAGTGGCGCACATCTTTAATCCTGACAGTTGGAAGGCAGAGGTAGGCAGACCTCTGAGTTTGAGGCCAGCCTGGTCTACAGAGCAAGTCCCAGGACAGTCAAGGCTACATAGAGAAACCCTGTTTTAAAAAAACCCAAAAACAATAAATTAATTAATCAATTAATAAAATTGGGCAAGAGAAACGGCTCAGTGGTTGAGAGCCTCGCTGCTCCTGCAGAGGGCTTAAGGTCAGTCTCCAAACCCACAGTGATCAGTCAATAACACCTATAACTACAGCTCCAAGAGATCCACTGCCATATCCACTCAGTCCACAGACACTCACACAAAATAATAAATAAAACAAGAAAAACGAACTGCAGAATCTGTGTTTTTCCCCCCACACATAAGCACATTAGAAGAGGTAAGATTACAGTGAAACGTGAAAGAAAGGCAAAGAGAAGTACGAGCAATGTGAATGTTTGCATCTATAAGTTAGTCACCTAAATTCCCACTGGTGAAGCCTGGCACATGGTGCCTACTCAGAAGACTGGGTGAGCACTGTTGATCCCTGATCCTTCTGGGTCCTCTGCAGCCATCTTACCTAACAGTTGGATTTTCCTTTGTAACTCAAGCATCTGTGCGTGAACGGAAGACTTCATCAAATGGTAGGAATGTCCCGACTTGAGACGTTGTACAGGCCAGGCCTGTGCCCTGCCCAAAGCCTTTCCTCGGTGGCCCTGAACCTTACTGCCCTTAACTTTGGAAGAGGGAGCTGAAACTTGCCCCTGGCTAGTCACAGTATAGGTCCCGGCTGCCCAGCACAGGGGGGATGTCATGGTGATTGGCTTGAGGTCAGGAAGCCTCTAAAGAATAGGAGAGTAACTACAGGTTGGCCTCTTCAGTCCAGGTTCCCTGAGCTCTGGGAATGCACTTTTGCTAACTGCTTGGCTGGGGGCCTCTAAGCATCTCCCGGTTGCTAAGTAACTTCCTCCCCCGCCCGCGTTCCCAAGGAAACCACCCGCGTTACACTCCACGGCTCTCACTGGCTGGCGCGGCTCGCAGGGGCGGTCCCACAAGGAGGCTCAGCAAAAGAGCGGCGCGATCGTTTGACGAAGGGGCTGGTCGCTTCAGCGGTCACGTGCTCACCCCCCACCCCACCCCCCGCCACACCCCGTGGCCAGAAACGCGCCACTCCCAAGATGGAGGCACGTTGCGCCGCCATTAAGCGCTAGACTTCCGATCTGTTCTCTCGAAGGCCGTCTTCATGTGCCCACTCAAGATGGCCGCCTCAGCTGCGGTACCCGCACCCCTGCCACTCCCAACATGGCGTCCTCGAGTTGCCTTTCCCCAAGCGTGGCGAGCAAAACGGAAGTGACGCATCCTAGAGCGTTCCGTTTTCTTTCGGCTGCAGGAATCGTGGCTGCTCAGCCCGAAGTGGTGCGGTGGCTATTGACCTTTGTCTCGGCCTCGTGTAGGTGATGAAGTAGCAATGGGAGGAAGGCACCCTAATTTCTTATAGGTTGCATTAGGGAGGGTGGTGTGGAGGGATTGTAAATCCTTTGGGTCCGTTGGCGGTAGCTGCCCACTTCACCCTGTTACAGAGAACTAAGATTTTGAGTTCCCTTTGAGACTTCCACTGGCTTGGATTGGGGAGACCCCCTAACCCTGCACCTCCAACTCGGCAGCCAGTTGAACCATCCTTTCCGGGAAGCAGTGGTGAGTCCAGTTTTGGATAAGCACCCCTCTCGATGACCTGATGCTTCATCCTTTCCTACAGTGAGAGGGCATAGCACATCTTCCTGCAGCCTGCTTCCTGCCGCAGAACACACTTCCGGTCTCGCCCGGACGGGATGTTGCTGCTACTGCTTCTGTTACCCCTCTGCTGGGCGGTGGAGGTTAAGAGACCCCGGGGTGTTTCCCTCAGCAGTGAGTCCTCTTTGTTTATAGCCTGGTGGTCGGGAGGGGCATTTTCCTCCCTTTGCCTCAGTTTCCCATAACATTTCCACTGGTGAATGGCTAGGACAGAGGTAGTATTTATTTATTTATTTAAGATCTGGGCTGAGCCTCTTGTTCTCCTCCCCAGATCATCACTTCTATGACGAATCTAAGCCTTTCACGTGTTTGGACGGCACAGCCACCATCCCATTCGATCAGGTGAACGATGATTACTGCGACTGCAAGGATGGCTCAGATGAACCTGGTGAGCTTTTTCTGCATCTCCTTATTGCCCGTTAAATGAGCCTGCCAAGAGCAGATTCCCCATAAGGATTAGGGTCCCATCTTCCCTTTGCTCTCTGCCCAGTGAACAGAAGGAAGGACGGAAATGAGATACCTGTTGGCTTGGGTTAGCTCATTGGTAGAATTTGTAGGTTTCAGTCTCTGGTTTCCATTCCCAAGTAAAAGAATAAATGTTCAGGTTTATGACCAAGTCAGCAGATGGCATTGTGGGACCCAGGACTAGCTTCCAGGAGGAGGTAAAGTTTCTGGCCAGGAAAAGCCAATGTAGACACCTCTCAGAGGTGGGAGAGGGAGTAAGGCTGAATGGCATTCTATGTACTGGTGAAGGCAAAGGAGGGGAGTTGGGGGTGGGTTGCCAGACCTTTTTGAAGGGCCTTAGGAGAAGCTGCAGAGGACTGGAAGGTTCTGTTGCAGGCCCCTGAAGATAGTTTCCACCCTTGGTCCTTGGTTTATTTTGTTTTGCAGACACTCTTACACAACCCAGACTGGCCTTGAACACGTAGTGTAGCTGAGAATGACCTTGAACTACTGACCCTGTTTTTACCTCCCAGCTGCTGGGATTACAGATGTTCACCACCACAGCCAACTTGCACCTGTTTTTCTAATGCTTTCTATGAGTAGATGAGACGTGTCTGGCTTGGAACACATTCAGCAAACTTTCTTTTTCTGCAGGCACAGCCGCTTGCCCCAATGGCAGCTTCCACTGCACCAACACTGGGTATAAGCCCTTGTACATTCCCTCCAGCCGGGTTAATGATGGGGTGTGTGGTAAGTGAGGATACTCTGAGGATCCGGGGAAGGAGGCAGGGGCCAGCTGGAGGAGACCCTGCCCTCTTTGATCTTTGCCCTCACCTCTGCCTCAGACTGCTGTGATGGGACAGATGAGTACAACAGTGGCCGTGTCTGCGAGAACACCTGCAGGTGGGTGGGTAGCGCGCCGGTACCCCGGGTTCCCAGGCCCTTGCCACGTTCTGCTTGGAAGTCAGGCTGGTTCATTGTCTTGTCTTTTTTTTTTTTTACTTATTAAGATTAATTTTTATTTGCTGGGTATGGTGGCACAGACCTCCAGTCCCAGCACTTGGAAGGAGGTTTATTTTTATCTTGGGGGGGGGGTAGGTAGAGTATATGCCACCCACATGCATGTCTGCTACAGAGGTCAGAAGAGGGTATCTGATCTCCCCAGGAGCTGCAGTTTCCAGTCAATTGAGGTCCTCTAGAAGAGCAGCAAGTGAAGTCTCTCCAGCTCCTCCTTTCTTTGTTAGAGATAGCCCTCCCTCAGTGTGCCCCATCAACCTGGCCTCAGGCACCTTCTCCCTTAACCTAATGCTGGGATTCCAAGCCTACACCACCTTGGCTCCTTTTGTCCTTTTGTGAGTTCACTGGTCATGCCCCTTGGGAACTCTAATTACCAGAATTCCCTCCAGCTATGAAGCAGTTAAGATTGTTTACTTGTTCAAAAGGATGGGAGATGGTGGTAAGACAGGCACCAGGTAGGCCTATAATCACAGCACTTGGGAGGTGGAGGTAGGAAGATTAGGAGTTCAAGAGCGTCTTTGATTACATAATGAGTCTGAAGCTTGGGCTTCCAGAGACCCTGTTTCAAAAAGCCTAGGGAAAAAAGGAGAAACTCAGTGCAGGAAGAGAAACGACTTGACTTGTGTCTGGTTGAGAACTACTTGGGTTCTGATTGGGTCAATATTCTCAATATTTGTTTTATTTTTTCCCACCCCCACTTGTTTGTTTGTTTGTTTGTTTTTAATTTCTCTCTCTCTCTTTCATTCTTTTGAAACAAGGTTTCTCTGTGTAGCTCTGGCTGTCCTGGAACTCACTCTGTAGACCAGGCTGGCCTCTGCTTCCCAAGTGCTGGGATTAAAGGTGTGCATCACCATGACTGGCCTGAGCCTGTGGTTCTTTTTCTAACTCCTCTTTATCAGTTTGAGGGCTAGCTTCCAAGCCCATTCATTCCTCACTACTTCTGGTCTGTCTGTAATCCCAAGGATGGGCAGGCTGTGCGCACTGTCCAGCTTCTTAAGGACAGAACGGAGGCCTCTGGTCAAAAGAACTTGGGAGGGCAGGTTGAAGAGGGCTCTTTCTGTGCCTTACCTTTCTTAGCATTGTTCGTGGTGGGGTGTAGGTGGAGCTTGCAGGTGACTCAGGCCCTTCTGGAAAAGGCAATTCTGCTGGGTCCTGAGTGTCTTTAGTGGTACTTGTGTGTGTCTACTCCAGAGAGAAGGGTCGTAAGGAAAAAGAGTCCCTGCAGCAGCTGGCTGAGGTCACCCGAGAGGGCTTCCGCCTCAAGCAGATGCTCATTGAGGAATGGAAGACAGCCCGGGAAGAGAAACAGGTGAGGGACCCAGAGAGATGCATTGGTAGGACATGGGCCTAGGGGTCCTTGAGTGATGGGCGGGTATACACTTGACTCTGGGCTGTGATGAGTCTGTGTCTTTCTTTATGAGTGGTTGACTGAGCACTTCCCAAATAAGAGGCTATCAGATTACAAGCCAGAAGTGTTAACTCCTGGAGATAGGAAGAACATCTCTTTGTGTCCCTGCCTCACTGACTGTAACATGCTGGTGGTTGGTGACACCTTAGTTCTGGGGAAATCCCTCACTCAGTGTCAGTAGAAACTGTTTCATTGAATGAGTACGGTAGGCACTTGAGGATTCTTAGGCTTGTGTGTCTCCCTCCCTTGCCCACCACTGGCTTGACTCACCCATGGCTCAGCAGCAGTGCTGCTTGGGAGGTGTTTCCCAGTGCACTGAGACAGGACTCCAGACTCTGACTCTGTACCTGTCCAAGGAAGATCCCAGGCTCTTCTCTCCTACCCCCGTGACTGGAGAATCTCTCTGAATTGAGGAGGCTGGAAGGCCCTGCTTCGTTCAGTGGGCAGTGATTGCCCTTTCAAATTCAGGGGATCTGAGGGAGCCAAGTGTTGGTCAGTTCCTTCCATGGGAGGTGAGAAGATCCTGGTAAGAGGTCAGGCTGGGGAGTCCTGACCCTGGCAGAAAAGCATCACACCTTAACACTTTGTGGGAGCCCTCTCTGTACCTTTAGACCAGAGCTTGCCTGGGGCCCTTTTTGTTGTCACTGTCCCCTCACCCCCATCCCTTTTGAATTGATTTATTTTTTTGAGACAGGGTCTCACTATATAGTCCTGACCTGCCTGGAATTTCCTGTGTAGACAAGGCTGACCTCAAACTCACAGAGTTTCACCTGTCTCTGCCTCTTAAATTCTGGGATTAAAGGTGTGCACCATCATACACACCGTGCTTTCTTTTATCATCGTGCTGAGGCTGGAACCCAGGGCCTTGTATAAGCTAGGCAGGCACTCTAGTAGTGAGCCACAACCCCAGGCTGTCAAATGGAGTTCTGCCACTGCTGAGCCACACCCCAGCCCCTCACTGAGGGATTCTAGGCAGGGGCTCTACCACTGAGCCACACCCCAGCCCCTTACTGGGAGATTTTC
Organism: Ondatra zibethicus; assembly: GCA_004026605.1. Lineage (NCBI taxonomy): Eukaryota > Metazoa > Chordata > Mammalia > Rodentia > Cricetidae > Ondatra > Ondatra zibethicus. The sequence continues at coordinate 90,792 of PVIU01002272.1, forward strand.
GGCAAGTGTTCCACCCTTGTTCTGTACTCCCACCCCTGTTGCTTCTCAGAACATAAATAGATGCCCAGGGTGTACCTGGTGCCATGCAGGTTAGAACCAGACCTGCACCTGCCTCGGAAATGTTAGAGCTAGATCATTAGAAAGTTCTGTCCTTGCAGTAGGGTAGAGATGTTCAGGGACCTCAGGGCATCCAGAGCTTTCTGCATGGTTACCCATCGTGGGGGACAGGAAATGAAGATGATTTCCTGGAGGAAGGGCCATATTAATGGAGACCTGTAGGTAATTCAAACCAGCCATGGAAAGTGTTCCAGGCTGAGAGTCACACGTGAAGAACTGAAGGAAGGGGGTAGCAGAGGGGTCTGAATGTTATTCTTGAGTTTCAGGAAGGTGGCGGGGGGGTTTGAGATGGCTCAGTGGGTAAAAATACTTGGCCACCAAGCCTAATGACCTGAGTTTGATTCCCAGGATAGGAGAAAGCTGATTTCCTATGAGTTGTCATCTGGCTGCCACATGTCTCCCTCCTCAAAGTAAAGGGGGGGGGGGTGTAAGATGACAGGTGGGACTGAGAGAGGGGCTTGATGTCACACAGAACATCAAGGGCTGTATGAAGACTGGGCTCGCCAAAGAGCCACAGGGAACCAGAGTAAAGTAGGGATATACTGCAATGCAGGTGTTTCAAAATGATCTTGGGGAACAGGCACATGACAAAGAAAGGACCAGGCCTAAGCAGAGTTGGCCTCTTTCCTTCTACTCTCCCTCCAGGGTAAGCTGCTTGAACTGCAGGCTGGAAAGAAGTCTCTGGAAGACCAGGTAGAGATGCTGCGGTTAGCAAAGGAAGAAGCAGAGAAGCCAGAGAAGGAGGCCAGAGAGCAGCACCGGCAGCTGTGGGAAGGTATGCTATGGGTCAGCGCCGCAGCTCTGACCAGAGGAACCCAGGGCTGGGAGCTCTGTGCCCCTGGTGCCAAGAGCTCTGCCTCTTAGTTATACTCACCCATCTTTCCTTCTGAGGCAAGGTCTCATGTGGCTCAGACTGCCAAAATTTTCTTATGTAGATGAGGAAGACCTAGAAATCCTAATCTTCCTTTTTCTATGTCTAGATGCCAAGATTACAGGCATGGACTACTATGCCTGGGTTATTTGTTTTGATTTGTTTGCTTGCTTTTCTTTGTTGTATGTTTTGAGACATGGTCTGGAACTCCTAGAGGTCCACCTGCTCCACCTCGCAAGTGCTGGCATTTGAAAGGTGTGCCCCACCATGTTCTGCACTCAGTGATTTTGTTTGTTTGTTTGTTTGTTAGACCCCGATTCTGGGGTGCTAACCCCTCGAACGTGCGCCCCAAAGATCACCAAGAACCACACCAATTGTTGCAAAAGCAAGAGGTATAATTCGACGTTTGCAAACGGGCTTCTGCTCCCCAGTAACTCGGGACTGAGCAGAGGGCCCCGAACAGCAATTACAAGTGATATTTATAGGAAAAGATCTCAAGCATAGTATAGGGGTGGTGGGGCATATAGTGATTGGCTATAAGCAACTGCTACATATCAATAGAAGGTCATTTGGAGTTTAGCCAGTCCAAGTTCCTTTGATCCCAGGAAAGAAGATCCCCGGACGCTCTCACAGGATATCAGCGGGTCCACCTGGATTCTATGGCTTGGCCAGTCTTGTTTAGATAAGCAGTTAATTGGAGTTGTTTACGACCTCATCCTTTTCACCAAAAGGAGGCTTTATCTTGCTCATTAAAAGTTATTTATAACTTTATCTTGTTCTGCCAAGAAGGGGGCTTGGGTGCAAAAGGTGAAGGCCTAGCTAAGGAACTGAACGTATTGAACATAAGTATTTTAACTCTTTCATGTTATCATGATTGCTTATTTCTTTGTGTGCCTAGTTAACTTTGTATTGGCCATCAGGTATGAAAGCTGTAAGAATAATTTGTAGCCTTGGATGCAAGATCCTTCTCTACAGATTTCTGTTTGCGTTTTGTCTGGTGCCTAGAACCTTCCCTCCAGGAATCCCAAGCCCAAATTGAAGACCTTTGACCTCTCAGCAATGTGCAGCTCCCTTCCCCGATAGTAGAGGCTGATGTAGTGCCTTAATCGTGCTTGGCCAACCCTTGCCCGGCCCCTCACCAGGGGTCTACTGCTGTGCTAAGCCTTCAGCCTACACAGAGTATGAGCTTGGATTCATACATGTGTGTTCTGACCTGACCTGACCGTCTCTGAGAAGATGCCGTCCTCCTGAGGTCACTGGAGACTCTTCTGTAGAGCCCCAACCTTGATCTTAGATTTTGTTCTACTTGTGCCATCGGACACAACAACTGTCATCCCAGCTCTGGGAGGTTGAGGCAGGAGGACTATAAATACCAGACAAACTTGGCCTACATAAGTGAGATCCTGTCTCTAACAAATGAATGAATTATAAAGAAGGAGCCAGGCCTTGGGGACTATTGTTCTAGTCCTTAGGAGATGGATTAAGAATTCCAGGCCAGCCAGGTGTGAAGGAAAACATTGCTCTTCTGCCAGCTGCTTAGAGCTCTTGCAGTGTCTGTCCCCTGGCAGGGCTCTGGACACATCTGCACACTCAGTCTTGCAGTGTCTGTCCCCTGGCAGGGCTCTGGACACATCTGCACACTCAGTCTTGCAGTGTCTGTCCCCTGGCAGGGCTCTGGACACATCTGCACACTCAGTCTTGCTTCCTCCCTCTGCTGTCCCATCTTTCCCAGCCCAGGCCTTCACTTGCCTTTTCCCCAACTCCCCAGCTCCTAGGCATCAGCCGTTCCTCCTTTTACATCTGTTTGTAGGTACGCAGGGAGGGAACGTGTGTGCCATGGTGCACATGTAGAAGTCAGTACCCAGCTTCCATCTTGTGGGGCTTAGGACTGAGCTCAGGTTGCCAGGCTTGGTGGCCCTTCACTTATTCAGCTTGTTCCTAAATTCATCCTCCCTTCCGAGGACTCAGACCTTTGTTAAATCCAGGGCCGTGTCCCCAGCGCTCAGTGTAAGACTGCTCTCACAGTGGGACTCCATGCAGGTTTTGGGGGTGATGGGATTTGGCCACTTGTGGTACAGCATAACAGAATGTCCCCCTCCACAGAGCAGCAAGCTGCTGCCAAGGCCCGGCGGGAACAGGAGCTAGCAGCCAGTGCCTTCCAGGAACTGGATGACAACGAGGATGGGGTGTAAGTGTAACTGCCCACTGAGAGTCCCTCACCCAAGTCTAACTAGCCTGGCCTTGGACGTGTCAGGTAGCCAGGCTGGTCTCAGATTTATAGTCCTCCTGTCTCAGCCTCTGGAGCCTTGCAGTGGCACGTGAAAGCTGTCACTACCATTGGGCACTGGGTGGCCTTGAGGTGTTGGCATGTGGGGCAGAAGCAGACGGAAGGCTTAAGAGTAGAAGTTTTGGGAATCTAGGGTGTAGGTGTTGTCTAAGACCAGCTCTGCCCTGGATCTCTTTAGAGTTAGGTCTCTTATAGGGGAGAGTGGAAAGTGACTGGGCCCTGCCCCTCCCATTCCAGACCTCACATGTGTAGAGGTCCCAAAGAAGCCTCCCCCTTCCTTTTCTGTACTCAGGGTCTCGGTGGCAGAGCTACAGACTCACCCGGAGCTGGACACAGATGGGGATGCAGTGCTATCCAAAGAGGAGGCCCAGGTACCCCAAGCCTATCCTTGGCCTAGAGTGAATTCAGGGTGAGAGGGTCAAGGTAGGCCTCCTCTGGGGAGAGCTCCTTGTGGCTGCCTGGTAGAACCCTAGACTAGTACCAGGACAGCATAGAGCCTGTTCCCAGGCTTGTTCATCCACTTACCTTCTGCTTGTTGCCTCAGAGTAGGAGTCTGTCTTTCTCTCTGCCTGCCGTCCCTGGCTCTGCCCCTCTACCATCTCTGCTGCAAACCGGTTCTTTCCTGCCTCTTCTGGGCCTTTGCTGAGGGTGTAGCACACTCTGGCACTGTGCCTCTGTGTGTCTGTCTTGTCTTGATGTCCCCTTACTTCCCAACCCCTGGGACCTCCTTCAGGCCTGGGTTGTCCCTCCTGATCATATAGTACCTGACCCATCTGCTATGGCCTAGTTCCTAGTTGTGAGTGGCAGGGTGTGGGGGGCCTCTGGGGGCCTTAACCCTGACCCTACCCCAATGCACACAGGCCCTTCTCAGTGGGGACACAGAGACTGACTCTACCTCCTTCTATGACCGTGTCTGGGCTGCCATCAGGGACAAGTACCGCTCTGAGGTCTGTGGGAAACGGAAGGGAAGTGGTCCTATCCCCAACCCCTCACAAAAATACCATCTCCTGTGCTGGTACCCGGTCCTCCATGGAGGCCAACCCTCCCAGACTTGTGAACTAGTGTTCTCCAGCCTTGAGATCAGGTTGCTCCCCAAGTTCTCAGCATTGACCTCTACAATCCCGGGTCTGCCAGGTGCTGCCCGCTGATATGCCTGCCCCTTCTGCTCCGGATGTGATTGAGCCCAAAGAGGAGCAGCTACCAGTGTTGCCACCCACAGAAGAGGAGGAGGAGGAGCCAGAAGAAGAAGAGGAAGAGGAGGAGGAGGAGGAGGAGGTGCAGGGGGAGAAACCCAAGGTTTGTGTTGGGAGAATGGTGGGCAGATGGGTAGGTGGGGCTGCCTGCTGACTGGGCCCTGCCCCCTCCCCAGGAGGCCCCAGCCCCTCTACAGCCCCCACAGCCTGCCAGCCCCACTGAGGATGAAAAAATGCCACCCTATGATGAGGAGACACAGGCTGTCATTGATGGTGAGTGGGGACCTGCTGGGAAGGGATCCAGCTTCCCTGTCCAACTCCCTGGCCCTGCAATGCCCATGTTGCTTGGGAATTACTGTTTCTATCCCCAAGTCCTCCCTCCTCATGGGCTGCACTTGTTTGTAAAACGTGCATAATAGGCCAGGAACCAGCGGGGTCCCAGGAGCCCTGGCCTGTACTCTAGAGAGCCCTGCAACAGAGGAGGTTCACTCTGCCCTGGTCGGCCTATCCTTGTCGGGGACCAACCCAGAGCGTGAGAGGCAGCAGTCACGTTCTCTGTGGGGCCCCATTCTGTGTCTTTCATGGAACTGGGGCCCACTCTGATCTCCCATCCCTCAGCTGCACAAGAGGCCCGGAATAAGTTTGAAGAAGCTGAACGGTCCTTGAAAGAGATGGAGGAGTCCATCAGGTGAGCACCAAGGCCACCTCCTGCCCGCTGACCGTCTACCACCAGCTCCTTGGAGGAGGTGTCAGCTTGGCTCTTGCAGTGCTCCAAGCACAACCTGTGTCTACCCACCATTCATACACCTGGGCCTTCTATGTGGGCTCTCATGTCCTCACTTTGCCCGAACCCTTCTGTGTGGGGCTCTCGTGTCCTTGCACCCCTTCACCATTGGATCTGCTTTTCCAGGAGTTTGGAACAAGAGATCTCCTTTGACTTTGGTCCCCACGGAGAGTTTGCATACCTCTACAGCCAATGCTACGAGCTCACAACCAACGAGTACATTCCTGGCACTGGTGGGAGGGGCGGAGGAGGGCACTGGGCGAACAAGGAGTTATAGTACCTATCTGAGATCTCATCACTGGGGGACTGAGGCAGAAGGACCTCAAGTTGAGTCTGGGCTCCATCCCCAGCACCTCATGAAACTGGGCATAGTGGCACATGCTTGAGGTGGGTGCAAGGAGGATCATAAGTTCAAGGCCAGTCTCAGTTACTTGAGCATGTTTGAGGTCAGCCTGGGCTTTGTGAACCCTTTCTCCAGAAGGGAACACAAGCAGGGTCCAGGGGTCAGTGGGCATTGAAGTGCCAGTGAGCCACCTGTCTGCCTAGATACCAAGGAGACTAGGAAGGGCTTTGAGGTACCTAGGGCCCCCATAGCCTGTCACTCAGCAGCTCTTCTCCCTGCCCTTAGGTACATCTACCGGCTTTGCCCCTTCAAACTGGTCTCCCAGAAACCCAAACATGGGGGCTCTCCGACCAACCTTGGGTGAGTGAGTTGAGGTTTGTTGCCCTTACCCTGCCCCCAACCACCCACTGGCCAGGCACTCAGCACCCCTGCTCTCTCCCATAGCACATGGGGTTCGTGGGCTGGCCCCGATCATGACAAGTTCAGTGCCATGAAGTACGAGCAGGGCACCGGCTGCTGGCAGGGCCCCAACCGTTCAACCACAGTGAGTGTCTGACCTGGGGCTGTGGGGACCCGGGCCTGGACCAGCCCAGCCTAGCCCAGCATCGCTCCTGCTCCGTCCCCATCCCCAGGTACGCCTGCTGTGTGGCAAAGAGACTGTGGTGACCAGTACCACGGAGCCCAGTCGCTGTGAGTACCTCATGGAGCTGACGACACCCGCAGCCTGTCCAGAACCGCCACCAGAAGCACCTGCTGAAGGAGACCATGATGAGCTGTAGCCTGGTAAGGAGGCAGGGTCTCTGTCTGCTCTAGTGTGGGTGTTGCTACTCTTTTAATCTGTGCTCCTGGCGTTATGTCTGTCTGTCTGTCTGTCTGTCTGCCTGGTAAAGAGGCAGGGTCTCTGTCTGCTCTAGTGTGGGTGTTGCTACTCTTTTAATCTGTGCTCCTGGCGTTATGTCTGTCTGTCTGTCTGTCTGCCTGGTAAGGAGGCAGGGTCTTTGTCTGCTCTAGTGTGGGTGTTGCTACTCTTTTAATCTGTGCTCCTGGCATTATGTCTGTCTGTCTCTCTCTCTCTCTCATTCATGGTTTCTCGAGACAGGGTTTCATTTCTCTGTGTAGCCTTGGCTGTCCTGGAACTCACTATGTAGACCAGGCTGGCCTCAAACTCAATAATCCACCTGCCTCTGCCTTCCAAGTGCTGGGATAAAAGGCGTGTGCCTTTCGTGTACGTGCATGTGTGTGTGTGTGTGTGTGTGAGAGAGAGAGAGAGATACTAGAGTAAAGGTCAGAGGACAGCTTGGAGGTTGGTTCTTTTCCCCACCACATGGGCCCCAGGCATGGACTAAGGCCAGCCCCTTGCCCTGACCCACTGAGTCAACATGGCAGGCCCATGTTTTTTTGACACAGGATCTCTCTACATAGCCCAGGCTGTCCTGGAACTTGCTGTATAGACCAGTCTGGCCTCACATTCACAGAGCCCTGTCTACATCTGCCGTTCAAGTGCTTAAGACAGTTTTGTTGCCGGGTGGTGGCGCACGCCTTTAATCTCGGCACTCAGGAGGCAGAGGTAGGCAGAGTCCTGTGAGTTCGAGGCCAGCCTGGTCTACAGAGTGAGTTCCAGGACAGGCTCCAAAGAAACACATAGAAACACTGTCTCGAAAACAGTTTATTGTGTAGTCCATACTGGTCTTGAGCATTCGTCAGTCCTGCCTACTGTGCCACCCACCACGCCCAGTGTGCGAGGTACTGATGACTGAGCCCAGGGCTTTCTGTGCTAGGCAAACAGCCTGCCAGCTGAGCCACATCTTCCAGAAGTAATTTAGTTTTCCAGTGCTGGGGTGGGATCTATGGCTTCCTGCGTGCTTGCTTTTGCACCAACCCATGTCCCTAATTCTGTCTTCCATCCTAGAACCTCAAGGCCTGGAACCTGTCTACTGATCCTGCAGTCTGTGGACCAAGGCCTGCCCACCCAGGGTTCCTGGCCATTCTCCAGGTAGCAGGAACCCTGTGGTGCTCTAAGCCCTACTTCTGGCCCAGGCTAGCCAAGCCATCCATATCCTGAGGCCCCAGCGGCCTCCAGAGATGGATAAAGGAGCTCACCCTCCTTGGATTTTTGGATGGGAGTTAATCCCTGCTCCACCTGCCTTCCTGAGTGGAGATGAGTGGATGACTTGACACGTGACCTCAGAACAATAAATGTGACTCGTCCGTATTGGCTGTGTGTGCCTTTTTTCCCTGTTGGTCTATATAGTTGAGTCCAGCCTCAGACTGCCTCCTCCCTCAGTCGCTCAGGGCATAGGCCAGTATGCCTAGCTAGGTCTGCCTTCATTTGGGGTGTGAATAGGAGGCACATGTGGAAGGTGGTGGGTACCGCTGTCAACAGGGTCTGGAGTTGCCTAGGAGACAGACCTGGCAGTAGTTACAGGGAAGGAGCAGAGGTCAGGCTTGGTGACGTGTGCCTTAGCTCCTGCAGCCATCTCTGCTTCCTGGCTGCAGTGCCAGCAGCTTCAAGCTCCTGCCACGACTTCCTGCCACGACGGACTCCTGAACTGTGTCAGGTGTGCTGTCACGGCTACAGAATTAACCCCTAGGGAAGCAGCTAAGTGCAGCCCCTTGCAGCACCGCAACCCTCGGTAGACAGTAGACTGTTGTCAGCTTCCTGAGTCTCCCATGGGGATTGGAGGCTGCCATCCTTAGAGATCCCAGCCCAGGAAGGGATGCTGTCTTTTCCCGGGTGTCCCAGCACACAGACCTCTGACCACCCCTGCCCACAAATCACCTGAGACTTAAGATTCTGAACTTTTTATTTTCTGGCATGAAAAGTACAAATAATTAAACAATTCCATGTAAAAGTCAGTTACCGCGGCCAGGCCTGGAATCTCGGTAATAAATAGTCTAAACGCAACTTGAAGAGTTTGTGGGTTTGGGTTGAGGTTTGTTTTTTTTTTAGTTTTTTTTTTTTTTCTACAGTTCTTTATATCACCTCCAACATGGACTCTGTCATGGTTTGAAACTTTCCCAATAAACAGGATGAAGGGTTGGAGGGGCTGAGCCCCATTCCCACTGGCCCTGCCCATGACCCCCAGGGATTTTGGAAAACCCAAGGGCTCCTCTCCCTGGGAGCCCTTTGGCCCTCCTGGGGGACTGGCCTTCAGGGAGGGGGCCTAGCTGGGCTAAGCTTGTATCTTAGAAAAAAAGTCCCCTCCTCCCAGTCTTGGGGACAGCAGGGACCTAGGCCTTGGTGGGAGGGGGTGGGGGGAAAAGCCCCCTCTTCAGAGCCGGCCCTTCCCCCAGGGTGGGGGACAAACCCAGCCCTTATTGCTCGGATGCCTCCAGCATGTGTGGAGGGCAGGGGGAGACCCCAGAAACAGCAGGGAAAGAAGGGGTTGCACCCTCCTGGAGGTGGGGAGTCCCTGTCCTGCTGGGAGGGATGGGGGAGGATTAGGGCAGACTTAGAAACCACCAGAATAAATAGGTTCGGTGTATCATGAGCAAGCTAGAGTTCACCAGCTAAATAGACAGAAAAACCTCTCAAGACAATAGCAAAACAATCCCATTGAGAGGCCCTGGGCGCCGACAGCTGTGGGGACCCCACCCCTCGGAGCCCACGGCACCCCCAGGGGGCACTCCGCTACCATTACTGTTATTAATAATTATTACTTTAATGACTCCACTTCCCCTTTTTATAAATAAATTAGGCATAACCACATCTCAGCAAAACTGAAAGAAAAGGGACATCTTCCTTCAACTTGCAAACCAATGAAAGAACAGAAATATACACAAAGGTCCTTACAGGCCAACAAGGGTAATAAATAGTTAACATAGCAATAAGTTAAAACTACATGAAGCTAAATTCAGCAAAAAAGTACGAGAAAGTTAACTGGTGACAGTTTATCTTTTTTTTCCTTTTTTTTTGTTTTTAAATTGTCTTTGTGTGTGTTTTTGTCTTTTTTCCTTTCTTTCCTGTTGCTATATTTCATCTTCTGTTTGAGTTTTCTTTCTTTTTTTTTCCGTTTTTTATTTTTTGGTCTTTTTTTAATTTTTTTTTTCTTTTTGTTCCTTGCAGCAGAAATTCCACAGACGGTTAAGAACAACACCAGGAGGGGTGGGGAGAGAGAGTTGGACGCTCAGATGGGGCCGTGGCCAGACACCAAACGCAGAGGACACCGGAAGAAAGCAACTAGAACTAGAGAGTAGGGTGGGGTGGGGTGGGGTGGGGTGGGGCTTCACGATTCTCAGTTGTGACTGGGCCCACTGAGGGGTGGGTTGAAGGTTTGGGGCTCCCAGGGGCTCCAGCCTGTGGCTTCTGTTGGAACTTGCATAAAAGAATAAAAAGAGTGTGGGGTTATGGATGCAAAATTCAATCAGAAGCCAGGGCCGGGGCTCATGAAGGCTGCATCCATGCTTCCCCCACAGTCCAGAAAGACGAAAAAACCCAACAATCAAAAGGTGACACGTTGATGGGAAGGGATGTGGGAACACCCCTGGGTCTGGGGGGTGTTCTGGGTGCTTGCTGCAGTGGGGAGCACACTGGCCCTAGTTGAGGGAGGAGACTGTAGACCTCCCCCTGGACCCGGGAGGCTGAGTCCCAGGGGCAGGGGGTCCTTTGGCCTCAGTGTTGTGGGGAGTGAGAGCCCCCTCCAGCCCACGGTGATGCCAAAGTAGAACGAGGTATTGTGTGTTTGGATGCATGGACGCCATATGTGTGGGCAGCAGGGAGGCCCCTGGTGGGCTAAGGAGTCTGTGCAGAGAACCTGGGGCTGGGGCTTATTGGGGGCCCAGGGAGAAGTGGCTGGACCAGCCTGGCTGGAGGAAGTAACTGGGTCAGGGTCTCCAGTAGGAACATCTTGTCTGGGCCTGTAGGATGCTGCGGACATGGGTGTATGCCCTAGGTGTTGTATGTTTCTAGGTGACCTGTAGGATGCTGTGGACATGCGTATATGCCCTAGGTGTTGTATGTTTCTAGGTGACCTGTAGGATGCTGCGGACATGGGTGTATGTCCCTAGATGTTGTATGTTTCTAGGTGACCTATTTTTTTTGTTTTTGTTTTTTGAGACAGGGTCTTATATAGCCCAGGCTAACCTCAAACTCACTATGTAACCAAGGCTAGTCTTGACCTGATCTTCTGCCTCTACCTCTCAAGTACTAGGATGAACGAGGGCTGTGCACAACCAGGTTTCTGCAGTGCTGGGCTGAACCCAGGCTTCCTGTAAGCTATACAAGCGCTCCACCAACCGAGTGACAGCCCCGGCTCTCTTTGGAAACTTGTGTCCAGATTCCTACATCCAAATGCATCTGTCACAGTGGCTTTCACACATCACATGGTTTTGTGGACAAGCAGCCAATGTCTGTATCTGTGTTTACACAGCCCCAAGGTTCCGTGTGTCTCCATCCTCTTGTGGCTTTGGTCACCCTTCCTGAATGTATCCTGAAATGTTTCTGTATGTGTTGTGTATCTGTGTCTCCAAGGTCCAAGTGTATGTCCCTCCTGTCTTCTTGTGGCTGTGTGTGTGTGTGTGTGTGTGTGTGTGTGTGTGTGTGTACTGGCAGCCCTATGGACTTTCAAACCCTCAGCCCTGCTTCCTGCACCCCTGCCCCAGTTAGTTGGTAAACATAACTTGCCAAAATAGTTTCTTTTTTTTTTTTGTCTTTTTTTTGTGATTTTTTTTTTCAAGTTCAAGAATCCCCAGTAAAAATTCTCCACGAGGTCTTTTTCCCTTTTACAAAAATAGAGTTTTTCTTCCCCTCCCACCCCACCCCACCCCCTTTTTTTTTTCATTTTGTTTCTGCTTCCTACCCTGCCCCAACCCGGCTCCCTGTATTCTGCCCAGGGACTGGGGCCGAGGATGGGGATGCCCACACCCCTCTTTCATGTTTTTTGCTGTTTTGGGGATTTTTAAACCTGTTCCCTCCCCTTCTCTCGGTATAGGACAGGCCTGGGCAAAGGAGGCCTGGGTGGGGCACTGCTGTGTCCCCTAAGCCATCCCATGCAGGGTGGAGAGGGTGAGGTGGGATGGGGGGGTCTCCTCTCTGCTTTCTTCTTTTTGTTTTTAGCCAAAAAAAGAAACAAAAGCCATCACCATGAACCGAACCAAGACGAGAGAGTGAACAAGCCCCAGCTGGGTGGGGAAAGCAGGGAGGATGGGGGGACCCCTCCCCCTTGATTCCCTGCAGACCCTCCCCATCCCGATGCTCACCCTGTGGTGTTTTTTGCAAGTGTGTGGGTCTTCCTGCTCTTGCAATCATGCTCTTTCTCTCTCTTTCTCACTCTCTCTCTCCCTCTCTCATTCTCTCTCTCTGCTGCCCAGGGAGGGAGGGCGGTAAATGCTCAGGCCTTGTGCTGCTTGCTGGTCTTGAAGGACACCTGCAGCACACGCTCACCCAGGCGGTAGCCGTTCAGGCTGGCGATGGCCATGGCTGCCTCATCGTAGTTGGTCATGGTGACGAAGCCGAAGCCCTTGCACTTGTTGGTGGTGAAATCCCGGATGACCTTGACATTGGTGACTGCCCCAAAAGGTCCGAAAAGCTGCCACAGCACACTCTCATCAGCTTCCGGGGACAGGTTGTACACGAAGATGCACCAGCCAGCGCCTGCTGCGCCTCCGGACAAGCCCACACCTGCCAGGCCACTCATGCCATCGATGGCGATTGGGGAGAACCTGGCGATGAGCGACAGGGGACTACTTTGGGGGTCACGCGGGCTCTGCCCTGATCCCCAGCATGCCTCCGACACCCCTGCACTGGGAGAACCCTATACTGTGTGCTATGTATATAAGACCCTTGTAGTGTCCTAACCTAGCTGTGCCCCCATTGCTTGTCTCTGACCTTACTGATACCAGCCCCTAACCTGCAACCTGTCTTGACCCCCAACGCTCTCCAAATATCACCTATGACCCTATCCTAAAGTGCCATCTTTATCTGGATCTCATGACCTTTGACCCTACCTGATCCTGAGCCCTGCTATCTTCACCCTTCCATAGGGATACTTTGTCACTCAGCTTCTCTCTATGGCCCAGTTGGCTCTGAACTCACTATATAGCCAAGGGTGGCTTCTTGGATTTGTTTTTCTTTCTTTTTGCCCGCTGATCTTGAACTTGTGCTTCTCCTGCCTTTACCTCCCGAATGCTGGCATTGCACACCGGCTTACAGTGCTGGGATGGAATCCAAGGCTTTGTGCATGCCAGGCAAGTGATCTTCCAATTAAGCTGCATCCCCAGTCTCCACCCCTTCAAAACTAACTCTGGTGTGTGTTATATGTGTATGTGTGTGTGTGTGTGTGTGTGTGTGTGTGTGTGAGAGAGAGAGAGAGAGAGAGAGAGAGAGAGAGAGAGAGAGATGACAGAGAGGGAGACAGACAGACAGAGACGGACGGAAAGACAGAGACTGCCTCCGTACTCCACCCATGCTGACCTCTAACTGAATTGCAGTTCTTGCCTCAGCCGATGAAGGAGCCCAGCGTGGATAACTGCTGAGCCCTAGCTCTTCTTTCTCTAGTTCTTTTTTGGCCCAAATCTGACCCCGTCCTGGTACCAATCTTCCCTGACAGCTCTGACTCCATTTTGACTTACCCTGTGTGGGTAGAAACTGGCCCTATGAGACCAGTGTAGGGTACTCTATGTGAGCCAGTGGTCCTGCACCTTCCTCTAACACTAAAAGTGGCCTCATCTGTCTCTTTTCTGGTCTTTTCCTATCCAAATCACAAGCAACACCCTTCTGACTTAGTTTTCCTTTCTCTGGTTTCAATTACCTGTAGTTCCCTTAAATGAAAATTTCCAAAAATAAACAATTCACAGACTGGCTTTTGTTTGTTTGTTTTGCTTGTTTGTTTTGTTTTTAAAAAAATATTATTTAGATTATTTATTTGTTTATTTTGGTTTTTTGAGGCAGGGTTCCTCTATGTAACTCTGGCTGTCCTGGAGCTCACTATATAGACCATGCTGGCCTTTAGAGATCTTCCCTAGTGCTGGGATTAAACACACCATGCTCAGTTTGGACTTATTTCATTTTTATGTGTGTTTGCCTGCATGTATGTAAGTGAAATGCATGCATATGTGGTGGCCTGCAGAAGCCAGTGTGCTGTGGGACAATGGTCTTGTACCCTGTAAAGATCTGTCATTTGTATTGGTTTACTAAAATGCTGATTGTTCAGTAGCCAGGCAGGCAGTATAGGAGGGGAAACTAGAACAGGAGAATTCTGGGAAGAGGAAAGGCTCAGTCTGCAGTTGTCACCCAGACACAGAGGAAGCAAGATGAGAACGCCTCACTGATAAAAGGTACCAAGTCACATGGCTAACACAGACAAGAATTAAGGGTTAATGTAAGATATAAGAGTTAATAAGAAGCCTGAGCTAATAGGTCAACTAGTTTATAATTAATGTAAGCCTCTGTGTGTTTCTTTGGGACTGAACGGCTGTGGGCCCAGGTGGGACAGAAACCTCTGTCAACACTAGTAGGGGGCATCAGAACCCCTGGAACTGGAGTTACAGAGAGCTGTGAGCCACCATGTGGGTGCTGGAAATAGAACCTGGGTCCTCTGCAGGAACAGGTGCTCTTAATCACTGGGCCTTCACTCCAGCCCATGTTTTGGATTTTTGAGACTGGATCTCACTGTATAGCCCAGGCTAGCCTCTAACTTGTGATCTTTGTGAATTTGCCTTCTGAGTTATGTGGATCAGAATGTATATAACCATAAGGAATTTCTAATATAATTTTATTAAATTTATTATTATTATTATTGTGTGTGTATGTGTGTGTGTGTAGTAGTAGTAGGAAGGGAGTGAACATGCATGACACATATGGAGGGCAGATGACAAGTCTGTAGAGCTGCTTTTCTCCTTCCACCTTATATGGGTTCTCGGTATTAAACTCAGGTGGTCAGGCTTGTGTGGCAAGCCCCTTTACCCTCTAAACCATCTTGTCAGCCCACACTCATAAATTTTAAATTGCACACTGAATATGGTTAGGTGGCTTAGAATTATAATTAGAGTTCTTGGAAGGCCAAGGGCACATAGCAAAAACTTGTCTCAAAACAAATGCTTTTGACTCTTAGATCTGTCCCAGCTTTAACACACTTCCATTCTCAAGAGTGCCTTTCTTGTTAAATCTCTCTCTCCCTCTCTCTCACCCTCCAGAACTGGGGTCTCAGACACGCACTGTCACTCCAGGGTTGGTATGGGTGCTGGAGATCTGAGGTCAGGTCCTCATGATTGTGTCACACTGGGCCAGCTTCCCAGCCCCAAACTGCCCCTGTCCTTGCCCCTACCTCACAAAAAGTCAAGTATGGCAGATGGCTCACGTCATCCTAGCACTGGAACAGTGGGGATGGGAGCATGAGGGATGCCATATCATTTCCATCTATACCTTCAGTGTGATGTCAGCCTGGGACACATGAGATGACAAAACCAAGAAAGAAGGTGCCTTTCTTCTAACACTCAGGAGCTAGAGACAGGGAGATTTTTGTGAGTTCAAGGCCAGTCAGATACATAGTAAGACCCTGTCTAGAAGGAGAGAAGGAGAGAGGAGGAGGAGGTGGAAGAAAAGGAAGAAATAAAAGGATAAACGAGGAGAATGAAAGCAGAGCCTGCACTCTGTTCTGAGCGGCGTGATGGAGGCCACATTGATTGGCCAGTCCCCGTGCGGCATGTTACTTAGCTGTCTTAGTAGCAGACTGACTGTCTAAGATCATAGTTTCTGTGTTAAGGAACCCTTATTTTAACTGGTTAATGCTGGTGATTTAGAGATGCCTAAGAAAAACTGATAAAAAATGTTTTCTTTAAGGGAAAAGGTGAAAGTTCTTCACCTATGGAAAAGAGGGGATCATATGCTAAGGCCACTAATACCTCAGGAAAGGACAAAGCTGTGAAATTATGAAGAAGAAGCTGGCCTGGTGGCACAGGTTTGTCATTCTAGGATGCGGAAGCAGAAGAATCACAAGGTCGGAATAAAAGTAACAAGATAAGCCGAACATCTCTGCAGCCCCACGTTCAAGAGGGAGAGGCAGAAGGAGCAGGGTTCAAGGACACGCCCAGCTTAGACTTGTTGACCTGCCTGCACTACCTGAAACCCTGTGTCAAGAAACAAAGAGGGCTGGCTGGGCCGTGGTGGTGCCTCCCAGCACTCGGGAGGCAGAGACAGGCAGATCTCTGTGAGTTCGAGGCCAGCCTGGTCTACAGAACTAGTTCCAGGTCACCAGGCTACACAGAGAAACCCTGCCTCACAAACAAACAAACAATCACATAAACAAATAAGTAGAAATTTAAGTAAATAAGATATATAGAGGTTTCCATGTCAATCTCTTGTCAGGCACCAACGAGTCTCAGGATGTGTCCCTGATGGGTAAGGAGGACAACTGTGCTTCATGCCACCACCATGTCCCTGACGTTGTCTCTGGGATATCTCACCCCTCGGGTAACACTTAGTAGGTTGTCTGTTGACTAAATTAATTAAAGGATAGAAAGCCATATTCCCATTGACTCCCTCACACTCAGGATTAATCACTCAACTTAGGCGGAAGACTCTGAAAGTCTAAACCCCTTAACCTTGACCATAGGGACTCAGCTCACTCCCTTCTCTGAGTCTTTGCACCAGCTGTCCCTGCTACCAGGTTCCCTCCAGGCCTCTGCATAGATGGGTCAGGCCTCTTCTGGTCACCATCTCGTGACCCTTATGCTGCCCTTGCACAGCCCTGACCACCACTTGCTCACACATCCCCGTGGAGCTGAGAACATGAACGTCGGCGACAGTATTTATACTTGGCCACCTTTTATTATGTACCAAGCACTGTGTTCTGTCTCAAATTCATGTCCAAGAGAGAGCAAGTCTGGGCCACACTGCATCCTTTGCCTCAAGCCCAATTTTCGATATGCAACATGTTCCCAACAGCTTGTGACACAATAAACATGGAGGCTTTCACAAGGGCAGGGATAGGGATGAAGCTGGGACGCCTTCAAGGTTTATAGCAACTGTGGGGAGGAAAGGAAACCTTCCATGGCCTTGACAAAACCCAACAATGATAGCTGATGGATGGGGCTCAGGAATGGCTTAGCTAGAGTCCCCCAGTGAGGGCCTGGGGGCATGGCTCAGCGCAAGCCTAGCATGCAGGGTCCCGGGTCCCATGCCTAGTGCACAACATAACAGTGGTTAGTGACTCTCAGAGAGTTAATGTGGGGACTGGAAGCACAAGAAAGGGGTGAAAGCCCCAGACAGCTCTCCATGCTCCACCTTCCATAGCCACTCTCTCTATACGTCCGCTCTGCTCATAGTCTTGAGGTTATCATCTCCTAGATACAGGCAGAGATGGTTTCCCAGTGGTCCCAGGGACAAGAGACATGCAGGGGTTAAAGGAGGCCATCAAGGTAAGGGGGCTGTGGGAAGGGACAGTGGGACAGGAGCACTGTTACCTTTTGACTCCATAGGCCATGTTGAGCAAATTGTCCAGCCTGTGGAGGCAGAAGCAGCCGTCAGAGTAGCCTGTGACCCACCCCCTGTGATGTGACAGCTAGTCCACCCCACCCCCACAGCCTTCACCAGCACATCCCCCTCAGCCCTCCCCCCCTCCGTGCTTGCTCCCAGCCCGGCTGGACACCGCCTGGCACGGAACCTCACTCATTCGGGACTGCTTCTCACCAGTCCTGCTGCTGCCCAGCCTGAAGGATCTTGTCCTGCCCTCCCGATGCCTCCGTGGGCCCTGCCAGGAGGACCCAGGGGTTGAGAGCTTACAAAGATGGTGGTACAGCCTCAGGGGGTTTTCCTGAGCTCACGGGAGGGTGGGCAGATTGCATAGCCACCCTCATAGTTATCATTGTTCCCATTGACCTCCCGCTTGGGAGCGGCCAGAGTCCTGGGTTCAAGTCTTCTTTTGGGCTTTTCCACGCTCCGTCTCAGGTGAAGAAATCTCAGTAAATGGCACGGAACAAGCTCTGTTCTACCCAGTTACCATGCAGGAATATGATCATGGCTGGCACACAGAATATGAAAGGGAATGTTTGGTGGGTATTATCCGTGAGGAAACTGAGGCACAACTGGACCTATGAGGCAGGCCAGAGATAGACAGAGAAAAGAGAGAAAGACAGAGAAACATACCGGTGCAGAGGAAGAGACACAGATATGGAGATAAAGAGACAGACAAAAAGACTAGAAGAGAATGTAAGGAGAGACAGACAGGCACAAAGAAAGATGGGAGAGAAAGGACAAGCCAGACACACAGAGAAAACTGGGAGACAGGATGTCCAGGTTGTTTTTTTGTTTTGTTTTGTTTTTCCGTTGTTGTTGTTTGGTTTGGGTTTTTTTGTTTTGGTTTGCTTTTTGTCAATTTGGCCCAAGACTCAGAAGAGGAACTTCTATTGAAAATATGCTCTCATCACATTGGCCTGTGGGATATTTTCTTGAGTAATGTGGGAGGGCCCAGCCCACTGTGGGCAGTGCCTCGTCTATGCAAGTGGGCCTGGGCTGTATAAGAAAGCAGACTGAGCAAGGTATGGACAGCCAACCAGGAAGCAGTGCTCCCCCATGGTCTCTGCTTTCCAGTTCCTGACTTCCCCTCATGCTGTTAAGATGAAAATAAACTTTCTCCTCACATTGTTTTTGGTCATGGCGCTTTATCACAGCAATAGAAACCATGACCAAGACACAGGGAGACAGACAGACAGAGACAGAGACAGAGTCACAGTTGACTTCTCTTAGCTACCGACTGTAGCTGCCAGCATAGACTGAGCTCCTGCTCTATGCACTGGGCACACGCCCTTTCATGTTCCTGCTGGCGAGGTGTCCCTGGGTTCTATGTGAAGGAAAACTGGCTCAGGGAGAGCAGCTGCAGGCTTGGGGCATTTGACCCGGGGTCTGGGGACTCTGGCTCACCGGAAACGCTGTGTCTGATGATGCAGAGGACCCGCGTAGCGCCGGGCAGAGGACTGGTACAGGTGGGTAAGCAGGGCCTGCCCTGTCTTCTGACTCGGGTTGTTTGCGAATTTGACCGTGATTGGCTCAGCCGCACCTAGTGGTTTCTGCCCATTCAGTCCCTTGATGGCCTCCTCAGCCTCGATCCTCTTGTCGAAACGGATGAATCCCACACCCCGAGAGACACCTGCCAGGGGTGTGAGGGCATCAGTCTCAGGTACTCTATACCTCTTCATGTGACTCTCCCCTCCCTGGGACACCCTGGTCCAGAGCACCCTCTCCTCTTGGCATTCTGACCTGTGGCCTGGTCCAGCAGGATTCTGGAAGTGATGATGCGACCATACTGGGAGAAGAGTTGTTCCATTTCCTTCTGGCTCATAGTCTTGGGGAGGCCACTGACATACAGGTTAGCATCCCGAATAGAGGCAGAACTGGGGCGTGCATAGGACACCTGGGCCGGGGGTCAGAGGAGAGTGAGGGTGCATGGGAAATGACAAGGCTCAGGAATGACCCCCCACACCCCCAATAGTTCATTTAACAAGTCGCTCAAGGCTGGGGCTGGGGCTGACTGGGTGGAGTGCTTGTCTAACATGCAAGAAGCTTGGCTTCCATCCCAGCACCACATAAACAAGGTAATACACACCTGCCATCCCAGGACCTGGTAGATGGAGGCAGAAGGATCAGAGCTAAGTCATCCTCTGCTACATATTAAGTTCAAGCCTGGCCTGGGCCACATGTGACCCAGTCTCAAAGAACAAAGCAGAAGGCTGGGGATATGGCTCCGTTGGTAAAGGGCTTGCTGCCCAAGACAGTCCCTGAGCTAGATTCCCACACCCACATAAGAAAACAAAACCAAACCAGAAATAGCCAGGCAGGCCATGGCAATGGCTCGTGGGTGAACTGCCTGCTGTGAAAGCAGGAGAACCTGAGTTGATACCCACAGTGGAGGAGAAAACCGACTCCCAGCATCCTCTGTCCTCCAGATCCACACAGCAGCATGTGTGTGCACACTCCCCACAATAACAATAATATTTTTTTTATCTAAAACGATAAGTTCAATGTTCTGGTGCACACTTGTCATCCCAACTCTAGGAGGGGCCAGGCAATCCCTAGCTTCACCAGCAGCCAGCATGAGCTTATGGGCCCTTCCTGGTTCTGGGTCTCAGAAAAGAAAGTTTGGGAGAGCTTTTAATCCCAGCACTGGGAGGCAGAGGCAGGTGGACCCCTGTGAGTTTGAGGCCAGCCTGGTCTACAGAGTGAGTTCCAGGACGTCCAGGATTGTGTGGTTGAGACCTTATCTCAGACAAAACACATAAAACAAAGCAAACCAGCAAAGGCAGTGGGAGTGGGGTGGGGTGCAGCAGGGTGGTGGGGTGGGGGTGGGTGGGGTACAGCAGGGGCTTGGCTGGAAATGTTCATTCCTCAAAGGACCTGCCCCTGCTTCACAGACCCATGTGCAGTGCGAACTGAGACCAGAGCTGTAAATATAAGGTTGTGCCTTTTAGGGGTGGGGTGGGGTGAGGTGGGTGGGAATTATCACCCCCCGAAAACTGTAACAGACTTATTTATAATCTTTGCAAGCTCAAACCAAAAGGATCCAACTCGCATTTGTCTTGAAAATAATAATAATAATCATAATTATAAAATAAAAAATAATAATTAAAACACAGGGCCCAAAGGAGGGCTCAGCAGGCAAAGGTGCTCACTGCCAACCCTGTGCACCTGAGTTCAATACTTGGGTCACACAGGGGAGAAGGAGAGGACTAGCTTCTGCGAGTTGTCCTCTGGCTTCCACATCCTCATGCCCAGAGCTCACCCTCTGACCTGTATCATACACACATATGTATATAAAATAAAAATTTAAATGTAATTAAAATACAAGAAAAATAGGGTAGGTGATAATTGACTATTTCAGACAAAAAATCAAAATGGAAAAACTGCCAGTCCCTGACATGTGCCTCCAGTTCTGCAGTTCCTCCCCTCCGACGACCCGCTACTGATGGCTACAGTTCCCGTGCTGAAGCGCCATTGTACACAGCAGCCAAAGGGCGCCCTGAACACTGACGCCAGGTTCTTCCCAGCACACTTTCCCGTGGCTCCTTCATTCCTCTGCCTTAAAGCTAAAGTCCTTTTAAGGAAATAAAATGTCACCAAGTGT
The DNA here is from genome assembly GCA_004026605.1 of Ondatra zibethicus. NCBI lineage: Eukaryota > Metazoa > Chordata > Mammalia > Rodentia > Cricetidae > Ondatra > Ondatra zibethicus. The sequence continues at coordinate 111,440 of PVIU01002272.1, forward strand.
GGTGGTCCAGGCCTCAGTCCCAGTATTGAGAAGCAGACCAGATATCTCTGTGAGCTTGGGGCCAAGACAGCCAGGGCTTCATCGAGACCCTGTCCAAAATTTTTAACATTCTGTTGTTTTTTTTGAGACAGGTCTCACTATGTAGCTCTGATTGCCCTGGAACTCACTTTGTAGAGCAGGCTGGCCTCAAGCTCAGAGATCTACCTGCCTCTGCCTCCTGAGTGCTGGGATTAAAGGTGCGCACCATCACATTCAGCTTAAAAATTACACTTTTATAAAAAATTTATTTTGCGTTATTATTATTATTATTATTATTGGTTTTTCGAGATAGGATTTCTGTGTATCCCTGGCTGTCCTGGAACTCATTCTATAGAACAGGCTGGCCTTGAATTTGCAGAGATCCACTTGTTTCTGCCTCTCCAGTGCTGGGATTAAAGGTGTGCACCACCACCCTCTGGTGTTTGTTTTTATTTTATGTCTATGAGTGTTTTGCCTACAGGTATGAGTGTGCATTGTGTGCACGCAGTACCAACAAGGGCCAGAGAGCAAGCCCTGGCTTCCCTGCAACTGGAGGTACAGACAGTTGTGAGCTGCCTGTCACGTGGGGCCTGGGAATTGAATCTCAGTTTCCTGGTAGAGCAGTCAGTGCTCTTAACTGCTGAGCCATCTCTTCGGTCCCCAAAAATGAAAACAGCTCTAAATTACATCTGAGTGTGCATGTGCAATGCTTAACTGCAGAGGTCAGAGAGGAGCTTAGGAAGGTGGTTCTCGGTGTGTGTGTGGTTTGAGGATTGACGTCAGGGACTTGCTCTACCACTAAACTACAGCTCCACCTCTAAGCTCCGTGTCCACAAGGCCTTGCATTTGACCAGGTCACCTCTCTGCTTTCACCTCCTCTTACTTCCCCCTCTTTGCTTCCTTTCTTTTTCCCAGGCACATCCGGCCTCAGGACTTTTACACTTGCTGTTTTTGATGCTGGAAAGTCTTCGTCCTGGCCGTCATGGCTGCGACACCAACACTGGAGGATTCGATGGGATGACTGTCTGGAGCACAAGGCCAGCTGAGGACAGAATGAGACGAGGCCCTGCCTCAACCCCACCCCACACAAACACTCTTCCCTCTTTTTCTACCTTGAAATGTCCTTCCTACCTTCCTTGATTCTCAGCTTTTTGTTTTTTAACATTAATTTATTTATTTTGTGTGTGTATGTGCGAGTGTAGCAGTCACAGGACATCTGGTGTGTGTCAGTTCTATCCTTGTACCATGTGGATCTCAGTGACCAAACTCAAGTAATCAGGTTTGGCAGCAAGCTCCTTCCAACCCACTGGACCCTCTCACTAGCCCTGCTATGACCCTAGCTCAAGGTGCTTTTCCCAGGCTTGGGATTTGCATCCATTTTGATAAGGTCACTCCATTTGTGTCACTATAAGGACTCATCTCAAAAATTCTGCAGCTGCTCACAAGTTGACCGACTCAGCCATTCAGAGCATGGGACACTGAGGAGCATTGTGAAGTGGGGAAGAAAAGTCTGCTCACAGAGTATTCTGGAACCCCGCTCATTGTGTCCTTATCAATGCCCTGGAGACTCAGTACTGAGGCCCCGCCCACAAGTGTCAACTGGGTGACCAGTCTGTGGTGGTAGGTTTGTGAGCACCCCTCCCCTTCCCTCCTGCCGAGGTCTGCTTTCTGCTGCTTCTATTCAAACCTCTAAACTGAGGGAGATAGGGACCATTGTTATGTCTGGTATTTGTTGGGGAGATGCATTGTGGAGCTGTATTGCTTCATTACAAATACCTAATTAGGGGCTGTTGAAATGGGTCAGCGGGTAAAGGTGCTTGCCACTAAGCCCAATGACCTGAATTTGATCTCTCAATCTCACAGGACGGAAGGAGAGAACTGACTCCCAAAGTTGTCCTCTGGCTTCCACACACACCAAACTAATAAGTAAATGTAATGAAATTTTAAAAAAGAAGTAACTAATTAGGACCTGGGCTGTCAAATGGAACAAGCAAGGCCACCTCCACCTTTTCCCCTATGAGCCGGTGTGGTGGCTGACTCCTGTCATCCCAGCACTCCGAGGCAGAAGCAGGCACATCCCCTGTGTGTTCCAGACCTGTTTGGTCTACACAGCATACTTCAGGCCACCCAGGGTTATATAGTGAGAGCCTTTCTCAAAAAAATCCTGAAGGACACTGCCAGAGGCCTTAAGGTCACTGAATGAAAATTTCAGTACCACGTGTGAGTTAGTTGTTGGCCAGCGAGTTTACAAACCGTAAAGTCTTTGCTCCTGCTGTCGGTTGTATGCCAGGACTAAACACACAAATTTAAAAATTGCAGTTGAGTGTTTGAGGTTTCCTAACTCCACCATGGGACTGTGAGGGCTTTGATCATAATTTGTAGCTGTTATTGTTAATGTTTTTGAGACAGGGTCTCACTATACAGCCTCAGACTGGGGGAGTCTGGAGGACTCTGTATACACCAGGCTGGCCTCCTGCTCACAGAGATACAGAGTTCAGGAATTAGAGGTGTGTGCCACTGTGCCTGGTTTGGAATGGTGGGTTTTGGTCTTGCTATAGAGTCCTAGACAGCAACCCTCCTGCGTCAGCCTTGAGTGATGAAATTATAGACATGAGCCACCACACCCAGCTAGGCGTGGCAACTTAGGTCTCAGGTCACGTACGGCACAGAGTGGATCTCCCTGTCTTTCTTATGTCTATGTATGGAGTTCAGTACTCGCAATCTTACAGTGTGTGAGAGAAAGGACAGCCACAGTGTCGGTCCTCACTTTCCCCACCTTGGTCTCGTGTGCCACTGTGGATACCAGGGCACCTGGCCTGTCAGCTTCCAGAGAGTCTCTTGTCTGCGATACTATTTGCAGATGCCTACAGCCAAGCCTGTCTTTACCTGCATCCTGGGGATTTAAAGTTAGGTCCTCAGGCCTCTGCAGGAAGTACTTTATACACTGGTGTAATGGTTTCCTCCAAGACTAAACATAGCATCCTTCCGGAAGCTCCTCACGCAGGAAGATAAACTAGCTTCAGGAAGTCCCTGAAACTGACCAGAATCAGCAGGCCCCTCCCTGCTAGAGTAAGCCATAAAAGTTGAGAGTTCCTCTGAGACTTGCAGAACAGAGCTGCAAAGAAGACCCTGAGGTTTAGACCAACTGAGGCATCTGCAAAGGACACTCTCTAACCTGTGCAGCTGCCTGCAGGCTGTGCAGTGTGCTCCAGGTTCCCACTGTGTGAGATGGCATCCATGCAGGGGTGGGCCTTGGTGATGCAGCCATCTTTGAGTCATTTCTGCTGCTGTAAGTAACTCCAATAAAACTCATTGATTCACCAAGTTGGACATTGGTGGTCTCTGTAGTTTGGTCTGCCATGGGTTCCCTATGTGGGATGAGTAGACATGTGTGTTGTATCACACAACATAATTGTGTCCCTCCTAGATAGGGACACAGCAGAAGCAGGGATGAGTTGGGGTGGAGTGAGTGCACAGTCTTGGCTATGGGTAGCAAGACATGCGTGCAGCAAACTGAGCAGCCTAAGTGGGGAGCCTCCAGGGAGGAAATTCCAATAGAGCTGTCTTCTCCTCTGTGCTGTGCTAGTGTGTCTCTGTGCTGCGAGAGCAGTTGCATGGTTCTTGCTCTGGGGAGAGACATGGAAACAAGGCTGAGCCATCAGGCTTACAAGTGTCTGGGGGAGGAACCCCAGATGGCCGTCTTCGTCTATGAGGTATGGGGTGGCATGCCTGCTTGCTAAGGCAGAGGGCACTACAAGCGTATATGGAGATGCTCTGAAAACAGTTAAAAATTCAGAGGAAAGTGTGCCATCTTTAAGGCGAGCGCAGAAGATCTAAGAATGCCCAGCACCGCAGCAGAGGTTGCCTGGCCACTGCTGTGTGTAGTTGGTGACCTGTGACTGAGTTGGTGGCGTAGCAGGAGCTTGTCTGTGTAAAGGACAATTGCAACAAGAAAGGGAAGAAATGGCAGCATCCTCCTCGTTAGCCTTGGGTTTGGCAAGAAAATTAGATAAAGGAGGGACTGAGAGAGGTGGAAAAGCGATAGAAGATACCCCGCAAGTCCAAACTTTAGTCGGAAAATAGGGGGAATCTGTGATCTGATGTAAGAGGGGCCTTCCAGTGATCCAGTATGAGAAGCTGGTGTGACTTGGAATACTCAGCACTCGAACTTCTGAAGTCAAGGAGGACTTGAAAGCCAGCAATGAAAGAGCCTATCACAGCCTGGGTTTGTGAGGCTGTGGGATGGGAGAGTGGATGGGAACAGTCAGACTGCTGTGGAGGCAGGAAACTGAGTCATGTAGCTCCCCACCCCTCCATAAGGCAGAGGCTGCACACCCTGAGACGGTGTGAGAGAAGGCAGTCCCAGATGGACTGACGTATCAGAACCATTAGAACAATCTCTGTCTGAGGTCCCCATAAATGTCCAGGAATGGAGGGCAATAGAGGAGGGAGAGGCACTATTGATGGAACTAGGAGTAAGAGAAACTGTGTTGGAGCCCAGTCCACTGGGCCAGGTGGAACTGTGTTCACAGAGAGTTAGGGGAAAGGTTGGTCCAGCAGGGACCTCGAGGCTGCTGTGGAGCTTTAGTGGCTCTGCTGAGCTCTCTGGTGGGGCAAGGGCTGTGTAAGGTAGGAAAGGTTTTGGTAGGGGTCAGGGACTTAGACCAGCATGTAAAGGAAGTTCATAAGTAAAAGAACAACCTAGAGGGGACCGTAAAAACATAAGGCAGAGGGAGAGGCCTTCTGGCTACTCAGAGACAGATGTAGCAGGATTTGTGGCAAGCTGGAGCTCCTAAGCAAAAGATTGATGATAGTCAAATTGCGTGCTGAGGAGCTTCTGGAAGGCTGTAAAGCCCGAGGAGCAGTTCACAGAAGAACCATGATGCAACAATACAGGTGAAGACGGTCAAGCCTGCCCCAGGGGTGGGTAATTATCCCCCAGACTAAGGACTGTACGTTTCTCTCCAGCAAAAGGTTATGTTAGGGGTGGAAATGGTTTGCCCAGTCAGGAGCTCCCTGAACAGCCAGGAATGATGAATGGGGAGGCCACAGCCACTGTGCCAACCCAGGGAGCCTGCGGGTATAGCAGGGGAAACCTGGACCACATTCACCTTTGGCCCTGAGGATGTCTGACAGATTAAGACAGGCCCACTGACTTGGTTAGGGTAGAGGGATGTAGGGAAGCTCTGTGAAGAGCTCTGGGATATGGAAAGGTAATGGCTCAGAGCGAATGACCAAGGGTTACAGAGAGCTAATTAAGTTAGTGTCTCCCATTCACGCTTTGTACCCAGCCTTGATCTGTGAAGGAAGCAGCTGACACAAATGGATGGAACCTTTTGTTTGTTTTGTTTCCGAGACAGGGTTTCTCTTTGGTTTTGGAGCCTGTCCTGGAACTAGCTCTTGTAGACCAGGCTGGCCTCAAACTCACAGAGATCCGCCTGTCTCTGCCTCCCGAGAGCTGGGATTAAAGGTGTGCGCCACCACTGCCCGGCTTGGATGGAACTTTTCTGTGCTGTTTTAGACCTTGCTTATGTTTGACTTTAGTGTCTTCCTAGTTGTGAACTTCTGAGATCACCTGACACTTGCTGAGAACAGGTGACAGCAGACTTTCAGAGTGCTTCACCACGGCTGTCTTTGTAACCCCACTGTTTGTTGTGCGGCGGGGGTTCAGGATGTTGCCTTGCCCTGTGTAGTCTCTGACACTGGAGAAACAGACAACCAGGTGCCATGACCCTGCCTGCTACTTACCTCACAACCCTATGGGACTTGGTTCACTGAAAAAAAAATCCCGAAGGACACTCCCAGAGGCCTTAAGATCACTGAATGAAAATTTCAGTACCAAAGGTGGGCTATCTCCCTGTGAGTTGTTGGGCACTGAGGCCCTACAAACCGTGAAGTCCTTGCTCCTGCTGTCAGTTGTATGCCAGGACTAAACATGACACCCTGTTGCTGAAGACACCACACGTTGGTGCTCTGACTGTAGGCCATGGGGAAACTAAGCTGGGACTGGACTGCAAACTCCCATCTGCTGCCTGGCTCACACAGTGCCAGAAGGGACCACAGGCAGGCTGCTGGTGGGGTACCATTCCCAACATTACTGCGTGGCTGTGGACCCTGTGTGCTGAAATACTGACCTGCGAGGAAGGATGGGCCTGATTGTGCAATAGTTGCTCAGTCAATATGGGCAAGAACAATAGCCATACAATTGGATTTAAGGCCAGCTCCACAAGAGACGTACAAGTACGTCAGGTACTGTAAACCAGACAAACACCTGTGGCTGGGGAGGTCATAGGTCCCAGTAGGGAAGTGACTTGTATGGTTCTTCTAGATGGATGTGATGTGCCCGTCAGACCACCTTCTAAACATGTGTGGTGACACCCATAGATCCTCCACTTATGACTGTGAAGCTCCTGAGAACAAGTGACTTACTGTAGCATGGTGGCCTGTTTCTTAGCCACAGGTGGACACCTACAGTCACCCCCACCAAGGCTCGGAGATCTTTGCGGAAGAGGGGCAGAAAGAATGGAAGAGCAAGAGGTCAGGTCGTGTTACAGTTTTCTCAGAGATTGAAACATTCCATCCTGCCACTAGTTAACTAGCCTCAGGAAGTCCCTGAAACTGACCAGATTCAGCAGGCCCCTCCCTGCTAGAGTAAACCATAAAGCTGAGACTTGCAGACCAGAGCTGCAGGAAGAGCCTGAGGCCCGGCCAAGCTGCCTGGGAGAGGGTCAGGGAGCTGCCTGGGAGAGGGTCAGGGAGCTGCCTGGGAGAGGGTCAGGGAGCTGCCTGGGAGAGGGTCAGGGAGCTGCCTGGGAGAGGGTCAGGGAGCTGCCTGGGAGAGGGTCAGGGAGCTACCTGGGAGAGGGTTAGGGAGCTGCCTGGGAGAGGGTTAGGCCAGCTGGGCACATGGAAAGGACTCTCTCCAACCCGTGCAGCTGCCTGCAGGCTGTGCAGTTTACTCTGGATTTCCAGCTGTGTGAACTGTCACTCATACTGGGGTGGGCTTTGGTGTTCTTCTTGTACCCCCCATGCCAGGATGGAACCTGGGGTATCCAAGTAGCTGAAACTGTTTTGGCCCAAATCTGCCAGGGCAACAACATTCAGGCCTGACCAACATGGTTGTGACAAAACCAGCAAGAAGTTGTTTCATAAAGTCACAGCCCTGCCGGGCGGTGGTGACACATACCTTTAATTGCAGCACTTGGGAGGCAGAGGCAGGCAGATCTCTGTGAGTTTGAGACCAACCTGGTCTACAAGAGCTAGTTCCAGGCCAGCCTCCAAAGCTACAGAGAAACCCTGTCTCAAAAAATCAAATAAAATAAAGTCACAGTCCTGCTCACAATATCAGGTCCTCCAGAACTAGAGTAAGAAAACCATCAGGTGCTGACCACATACCAACCCCACAGCATAGCCCACAAACCTGGCACAGGCCGACACACACAACCACACCAAGCCACACAATATCTTGTTGCAACAGACACATCCCTTGTGCACCCTGGAAGCCACAACAGGAATTGTGGTGTCACGAAGCACATGTCACACTAACACCAGGTTCCACACACTCACAGTCGTCTTGTCTGATGTTTTCTGAGATGGTCTCATGTAGCCCAGGCTTGCTGTGAAACCAAGGATGATCTTGAACTTCTGATCTTCTTGCTGCTTTGTCTAGACTGCTGGGATCACAGGCTTGTGTCACCGGGCCCAGTGTATGTGGTGCTGGAGAGCCAACCCTGGGCCATCATGCATGCTGGCTAGGCAATACTTGCAGAAACTGAGCTCCAGTCCCCAAATCTTGTGCACGAGTATGAGAGCTTGCGTAGGCCAGGGGTCAACCTTAAGAGTCATTAGGAGTTGTCTGCTTTTGAGATAGAAGATAGAAGGCTAGGGATCAACCTGCCTCGCATTCCAGTACTGGGGTTACAGGCAAAGGCCACCAAATCTGCCTTTTTTATTTTTTTTGGCAGGGTCTCATTATATAGCTATGGTTGACCTGGAACTTGCTATATGGTCCAGGCTGGCCCCAGCTCAGAAAGATCTGCCTGTCTACCTCCTGAGTCCTGGGATTAAAGTTATAGCTACTATGCCTGACTTTACATACCTGGCTTGTTTATTGGGGTTCTGGGAATCAAACTCAGGTTTTCAAAGCAATATGAACAGCTGAGCTGTCTCTCCAGGCTCTGCCCCTAATCATTCATTTGCTCATGTCTTTGCTTCAGATGAAACGCAGGCTGGGTAAGCACTCTATCGTTGAGCCACACTCCCAGCTCTCCAACCATCTCACAACAGTCGCCTGCATAGTTACTGTGTCCCACAAGTGCAGAGTCACAATCTGCTGCTTGGCACACACCTGCAAATTTACTTACAGTCACTGGGGTTTACTCTCACGCCCCTGGGGCTTCTGGATCAAGCTTACATACAGTACACAGACTCATCCAGTGGTACCATTATTCCCTTCCCCCTACTCTGGGGAAAGGAAAAGATTCCTATACTTCTGTTCCCATGATAAATTGGGGGCCAGATGGGCACCCTCAGCCTGGCCTCCCCAGGGGTCCTGGAGCAGATTTGAAGGGTGGAGCTCAAACACCCCCAGGCCAACTCAGAGAGGGGGTTTCCATGGTGATTCTTCCCAAGGGAACTTGGGCTCACATGGTCCCAGCTGCAGCTGCTGAGAAGAGAGGCCATGGGGGAGGGGCAATGCATAAAGGTGGGGGAGGGGGCACTGCATCCTGCCCCCTCCCCAGTCCCTAATTAGATTCCAGATGGCAGATGGGCCCCACCCCCTTTTCCAGGACAAAGACAAGGAGGGGTCTGCCTGTGGGGTCCTGGTCACTCTGTCCCACCTCCTGGGCCTGGCAGGTTCCCTAAGTCTTCCAAAGAACGTGGGACTTACTGTTAGTAATATGTCTCCAGTCAGGGGGAATGGCTCAGCTGGTAAAAGCAGTTGGTGCCAAGGCTGACCATCTAATTTCGATCCCTGGGACCCACATGGTGAAAGGAGAAAATCGATTCCCATGTTTGCTCTAGTGTTCACACATACAGAGGCACATGTTACCCATTCACACATGCATACAAAATAGTAAAATAAAAGTAATCTCTCACACAGATGGGTGAGGGACCAGGCTCAGAGAAATAAAGCGGGGTGACCAATAAGGAAGAGAGAGAACCAAAGTTTCAGAAGGAATGATGGCAGGGGTCGGAGACAATAGTGAGGGGCAGGTGTCACATGGAATGGGGACACTCACCTTGATGGTCTTTGTCTGCAATTTGAGGCCATTGAGGGTGTTGATGGCTTTGTCTGCGTCATTGGGGTCAGAATAGTTCACAAACCCATAGCCCAGGCTCTGCCCTGTAGGAGGACAGAAGAGTGACTTCTCTAGTCTGCCCAGTGTCCCCAGCACACCTTGCCAGACTCCAGCTTCCCACTCTGACTTATCCTCCCTGTATGTTCTTTGGCTCCATCCATCCTGAGTTACCCCACCTAGGTCACACTAGTTTTTCCAAGGGTCCTTCCTCCCTGCCTGCCACCAGAGGCCACACAGAAAGAGCTCCACACCTGTGATCTTATCCCGAACCAACTTGCAAGATTCGATGTCCCCAATGCTGCCGAAGAGACTCTTGAACTCGTCCTGTGTCATGTTCTGGGGTAGGTAGTTGACGATGAGATTGGTCTTGCTGTCATCAGTGGCTCCATTTGTCCCAAGGAGTGGCCCGTTGGGCAGGGCCGGGCCGGCCGGCCCCCCCCCAACCTGAGACTCCATGGCCCCCAGTATCTGCTGGAGAAAACAGGTCGCACCCGCTCAGTCCCCATCACTGAAAAGGGGGGTCTGGGGGATGAATTAGGCATAGGCATGTCTAATATGGTATGAACTTAGTCAAAGGAGGGGATAACAGTTTTCATTGGGTTTTGTTTGTTCATTGGTTGGTTCTTTTTGGGGGTGGGGTGGGGTTTCTCTGTGTAGCCCTGGCTGTCCTGACTCTGTAGACCAGGCTAGTCTCAAACTCAGAGTCCCCTTGCCTCTGCCTCCCAAGTGGCTGGGATTAGCTGTTTGTTGGTCTCTTTGATTTGGAGATTTTCTGGCTGTGTAGCCCAGGCTGACCTTGAATTTACTGTGCAGCCCAGTCAGGGTACATGATCTTTGTTGAGACACTGGCTTACTACATAGACCATGCTGGTCTTGAACCCACAGAGATCCACCTGCCTCTGCTCGGATGACAGGTGTGTGCTGCTGCGCCAGCTGTGTGCAGTCGTCTTCTTCTATTGGTTATTTGTGGGGCAGGAGAGACAGCACAGCAGGTAGATGTGTTGTCAAGCCTAAAGACTGAGCTCTGGCAGGGCGGTGGTGACGCACGCCTTTAATCCCAGCACTCGGGAGGCAGAGGCAGGCGGATCTCTGTGAATTCGAGACCAGCCTGGTCTACAGAGCTAGTTCCAGGACAGGCTCCAAAGCTGCAGAGAAACCCTGTCTCGAAAAAACAAAACAAAACAAAACAACAAAAAAAAAAGACCAAGCTCTGTCTCCAGAATCCAATAAAGGTGGAAGGAGAGAACCAACTACATAAAGTAGTCCTATGACCTCAAGTAGACCATGACATGTGTGCACCACACATGTACACAAAACAAAAATTTTAAATGTAATACATTTTAAAATTAATTTTTAAAAAAGGCGCTGGGCGGTGGTGGAGCACACCTTTAATCCCAGCACTCCGGAGGCAGAGGCAGGCGGATCTCTGAGTTCCAGGCCAGCCTGGTCTACAGAGCTAGTTGTAAGACAACCATGGCTACACAGAGAAATCGTATCTTGAAAACCCAAAATAAATAAAATAAATGCTTTGTGTGGCTAAGTATAAATGCTTTATAAGTATCTTAACTGTGTATAATACCAACACTGAAGAGGCCTGAACTAAACACTGAGACCTGGGCCTTTTTTTTTTTCTTTTGGCAGGGTTTCATGAAATCCAGACTGGTCTCAAAGCTTGCTACGTTGTCAAGGTCAACTTTGAACTTCTGATTTTCCTGCCTCTACCTCCAACGTGATGGGATTACAAGAGTATGCCATCACACCCCAGACCCTGTCTTAAAACCAAATCCAAATATGGTATGAGGGAAGCAGATGTGCCTAAGATGGGTGAGTCCATGGTCTACTCCCTGACCCCACAAGCAAGCATGGTAAGCTATAGTCTGGATGGGCTGGAGTGTGCCCGCAGAGGTGTGGATGTGCTGGGTCTAGGGGGCTAAGTTGGGAAGTGGTAGAACCTTTAAGAAGGTGGGCCTAGTGGGAAGTAATTAGGTCACTGGCAGGGACCCATGTCCTCCAGGGACCCTGGCCAGTTCCCTCAAGAGTGGGTTGTTTGGGACTGGAAAGTGACACTCGACATTTGAAAGTTTGATTTCTTGCAGTCATCAGAGTCTGTCAGGTGGCTCATGACCACCTGCGACTCCAGCTTCAGGGGACAGGGTGTCTTACTGAGCCACCCCCAGTCCCTTTCAGTCTTTGTGTGGAAAGACCATCTCATGTGCCTGGCCTTTGAACACAGCAGTTCTTTCTTTGCTTTCCTATCCTTCAGTAGGGAGTCAGCACATGCCACCAGGGATGGCATGGTGGCACCTCCATTCCCACTTGTCTGCCATACTGTGATCCAACCAACTGATGGGACCACCTACTCTGAGGCCTTCAACCTCCGAAGCAAAGCTAAGAAAATCTCTTTTGTAGCCTGACATGGTAGCACATGCCTGTAATCCTAGCAGCAGGGAGGCTGAGGCAGGAGGATTGCCGCAGCTTACGGTCAGCAGGGCTGCACAGTGAGGCCCCTAACGGAAACAAAACCACCCTCAGACCGCTTTCTTTCTTCCTAAAGTTCAAGTCTTTACATTTTATTTGTTTATTGTGTGTGCAGCACACATGTGCGTGCCATGGCATGTATCTGGAGGTCAGAAGACAACTTGGTAGCGTGTTCTCTCCTTCCACATGTGGGAGCCAGGGATCAAACTCAGGCGGGTCAGGCTTGGCATGCTTTGCCCGCAGAACTCACTCATCCTTCTTTTCTTTCTTTTTTGTTTCTATTTTATGTGCATTTGGTGTTTGCCTGCACGTACATCTGTGTGAAACTGTGGTTACAGACAACTGTGAGCTGCCATGTGGGTGCTGGGAATTAAACCCAGGTCCTCTGCAAGAGCATCCAGTGCTCTTAACCACTAAGTCATCTCTCTCCTGCCCCATTCTTCTTTTCTTTTTTTTTTTCAATGTATTTATTATGTATACAGTGTTTTGCCTGCATGTGTGCCTGCAGGCCAGAAGAGGGCACCAGATCTCATTACGATTATGAGCCATCATGTGGTTGCTGGGAATTGAACTCAGGACCACTGGAAGAGCAGCCAGTGCTCTTAACCGCTGAGCCATCTCTCCAGCCCCCTCACTCTTTTCTTTATAAACATTCAGCTTCGAGTATTTTGTCACAGCAAGAGAAACTGAGGAGCTACTTCATCTAAACAAGCAAGCAGCTAAAATCAACCTGGGACTTTTCAGAACAAAGAAGGAACACGTGTCTTCACCAAAGGAAAAGTAGTTGCAGCCTTTGTGGTGGTGTATACTTTTAATCCCAGAATTTAGGAGGCTAGCCTGGTCTACATATCAACTTCTAGGTTAACCAGAACTACACAGTGAGATCCTGTTTCAAAGACAGAGGGAAGAAAAATAAAAAATCAAACCAAAACAAAAACTGGAAATGTAACAATATTAGTAGCCTTAAAGCCACAGTCAAGCCCTCTCTAATAGGATTTGTTTTTCTTCTCCAACCAGAAGTAATCCCCATCTGAAGTGTGTTAATATTCTTTCTTTCCTGCATAATTTTCCTATTAGTTATTTACCCCATAATTTCTCTGTGAGCTATTTTGTTTTGAATTTCTTTTTTCTTTTTCTTCTTGTAATGGACCCCACATTGGGCACCAAATGAAGCATAATTAATAAAACTCAGAGAGAGAAATTGGGGTTCAACATGAAGGTCAGAAAAGCAAAATAGCCAGCCATTGGCTCTTGCTTCGACCTCAGTCTGAAAATGGCGATCCAGCCTCCAGGAACCTCAGAATGAGACTGTCTGAGAGCTGTCTCCTCCCATTTTATAATCCTCTCTAGTTCTGTGATTAAAGGTGTGCACTACTACTGCCTGGTTTCTGTGGCAAACTAGTGTGGCTGCTGGGATTAAAGGTGTGTGTCATTGCTGCCTGGTCTGTAAGGCTGGCCAGTGTGGCTGTTTTACTTTTCTGATTCTCAGGCAAGTTTTGTTTATTAAAAGTGAAATGCCACTACATCTTCTTCTTTTTTTCTTTTGTAAAACATAAAACATCTACAAAGAATGACATTTTTATTTCTTAATTTCTAGACTGTATCTATCACTTTTTTGTGGAGACTGGGAGCCCATCGCAAGGGTCCTTATTTCCTGGTGTTAAAGAAATGCTTAAAACGAAAAAAGCTAATCAGGGTGTGGTGGTGACATATCTTTAATCCCAGCACTGGGAAGGCAGAGGCAGGTGGATCTCTGTGAGTTCAGTGTCATTCTGAATGCCAGGCTACATCGTGAGACTCTGACTCCCAAAGTAAAAAACAGAGAAAGGTGGGCAGGACAGTTCGTGTGTGTGTGTGTGTGTGTGTGTGTGTGTGTGTGTGTGTGTGTGTGTGTGTAATTCCAACACCTAGGAGACTGAGGCAGGAGTACCCATCAATTCAAGACCAATTTGAGCTACACAGACCCTGTATCAAAAAGTCAAAAACAGGGGGTTGGAGAGACAGCTCGGTGGCTAAGAGCAGTGCTTGCTCTGAAAGATCCAGGTTCAATTCCCAGCACCACAGGGCAGCTCACAGCCATTTGCAACTTGATTTCCAAGGGACCTGACACCCTCTTTTGGCTTCTAGGGGTTCTGGTACATTTGGGTGCATATAAACTCATACAAGCACACACACATCCACATAAATACAGAATACATAGATGTTTTTAAAAGCCCCAAACAAACAAACAGACAAATAATTAAAGCTTCAAACCTTTCACAGCTCCATAATCATCTTAGCTACAAATAATTCTTCCCCTAGGGCTGGCAAGATGGCTCAGCTGACAAGGCTTGGCACCAAGCCTTACAGCCTGACTTCTATCCTCCAGGACTTACGTGGTAGAAAGCGAGAACCCATTCCTGTAATTTGCCTTCTTAGCTCCTCATGTGAACCATGGCACACACATGCTAACACATACAATAAATAAACACTAAACAGCCAGGCTGTGGTGGTACACGCCTTTAACCACAGCACCTGGGAGGTAGAGGCAAGCGGATTTCTTAAATTCAAGGCCAACTTGGTCTGTAAACCAAGTTTCAGGACAGCCACAACGGTTACACAGAGAAACCCTGTCTCGAGAAACTAAAACAAACAAAGATAATAAATACTAAACAATTTAAATGTGCAATTGAGGCTATCCTGCTAGGCGATGGTGGCGCACGCCTTTAATCCCAGTATTCAGGAGGCAGAGGCAGGCTGATCTCTGTGAGTTCGAGGTCAGCCTGGTCTACAAGAGCTAGTTCCAGAACAGGCTCCAAAGCCACAGAGAAACCCTGTCTCGAAAAACAAACAAACAAACAAAAAACAAAAACAAACAAAAAAGTGCAATTGAGAGATTTTTCCTACACGAGCTTTACCAGTTAAGATTATTTTGTGTGGAAGTTGGAGGTGGTGTGGCAGCAGACACAAGCCCAAAAGCGCTTGAGGGGCAGGAGGCTGAAGGTCCAGCATAATCCTCCCCTAAAGGAGAGTTCAAGGCCAACCTGGGCTACCTGAGAGACCACCTTAAAAAAAAAAAAAAGAAAAAAGAAAGAAAGAAAGAAAAAAAAGAAAAAAGAAAATGGGTCAGCAAGATGGCTCAGTGGGTAACGGCGCTTGCCTCAAAAACCCGATAGCCTGAGTTTGATCTCCAGATCCTACATTGGAAGGAGAAAATCAAGCCCTAAAAGATGTCCTATGACCACACACAATAGTAAATTTTAAACAAAGAAAATGAAAACCCAGAATATTTTCTGCAGGAGCTGGAGCTGTAACTCAGGAGTAGAGTGCTTGTCTTATGTGATCAAGGCTCTCAATTTGATCTCCACCAGTTAAAATTTTTTTTAAAAAGCAGCATTTTATTTTGATCTAGATTTATTCTTTCAGCAGGGATTGTACCTGAGTTCACTACATGCTGAAGAGTATAGCACACTGTGGTATTTCTCTAGCCATTTTTTTTTTTTTTTTGAGTGGACTCATACAGACCACAATAGTCAGGATGACCTTGAACTCGTGAAGCCTTGAGTGCTGGGATTTTGGGCAGACATCATCACACTAGGTTTCTAGTATGATGCTATGGACAGAATTCGGTGCTTTCTGCACACTACCAACTGAGCGGTGTCCCAAACCTTCCCCCACCTTTTTTTTTTAATAATTTATTTATTTTATGTGCATTGGTGTGAAGGTATCAGATCCTGGAACTGGAGTTACAGACAGTTGTTAGCTGTCATGTGGGTGCTGGGAATTGAACCTGGGTCCTCTGGAAGAACAGCCAGTGCTCTTAACTGCTGAGCTACCTCTCCAGTCCCCCCCCCACCTTTTAAGATGGGTCTTGTTAGCTGTCCAAGGTGTCCTCAGACTTGCAAACCTCAAACTCCCAAAGAGCTAGGATCATAACTGTGCTCCCCAGTGCCGGTTGTACCAAGTCTTTAAAGAAAACATTGAATTTTATTGAAATGTTTTCTGTATCTATTAAAGTAGCTTTTGTGGGGATGGTGGCTTTTTGAGACGGGGCTTTGCTGTGTAGCCCTAGATGGCATGGAAAGGTTTGGATTTATTTTTATTCTTTTTAATTATGTGTCTGTGTGTGGGTGAGTACAGATGCCATCAGAGGTCAGGGCATCAGATCTGCTGGAACTGGAGTTAGAAGCAGGTGTGAGACTTGGGTTCTGGGAATTCTGGTCCCTGTAAGAGCAGTAAGTGCTTTTAACTTCTGAGCTATCTCTCAGGCACCTCCTTCCTCTCCCTTCCCCCATGGTCTCTCTTTGTCTCTCTGTGTATCTGTCTGTCTCTGTCTCTCTCTTTTCCAGATAGTGTCTCACTATGTATCCCTGTCTATGTAGAACTCTATGTAGATCAGGCAGGCCTCAAACTCACAGAGATCCATCTGCTTCTGCCTCCACAAACCGTGGGATTAAAGGTGTGTGACAAGCTGGACGTGGTGTGCCTTTAATCCCAATATTTGAGAAGCAGAAGCAGATAAATCCCTGAGTTAGAGTCCAGCCTGGTTTACAGAGAGTTCCAGGATAGCCAGGGCTGCACAGAGAAACCCTGTCTCAGAAAACCAAAAACCAGACCAACCAACCAAACAAACAAACCAAAATAGGTATGTGCTACCATGTAGAGCTGATCTTTTCCTGCGCTTGTGACAGGATTTCAGGTAGCCCAGAACAGCCCAGAGCACAGAGTACAGCTGAGGGTGACCTTGAACTCCTGATGTTGTCGCCTCCTGAGTGCGTGGATAACAATTCTTTTTTTTTTTTTTTCATATACTGTTAAAGTGAAAGTGGATAACAATTCTATTGGCTTGAATTTATGACCTTCCTGCGCCAGTCCCCCTCGTGCTGTGTGTGACTCTGAGCCTGGGCGACCGTGGCCAGCATAATAAATGATTTTTATATTTAATGCATTATTGCTAAGGATTATATTGATTTTCCAATATCAAACCAAGCAACCTAGGCAAACAAACCTGGCTACGTACACTTTCAAACATGTATTTTAGTAAATTTTGGACTGAGTATGGTGGCACAAATGTTTAATCCCAAAATTCAGGAGGCAGATGGATCTTTGTGAGTTACAGGCTAGCCTGGTCTACACAGGGAGTTCCGAGGCAGCCAGGGTTGAACAGTAAGACCCTTTCTCAAACATTCTTTTAACCATATTTTGTTTTTAATTTTTTAATGTTATTTATTTATTTATATATAAGTGTGGGTGCATGCACACCATGACTTATGAAATGGTCAGAGGATAACTTGTTGGAGTCGGTTCTTTCCTTACACCATGTGGGTACTGGGAATTGAACTCAGATTGTCAGACTTAACTACAAGCACCTGCCTAGCCATCTCACCAGTCTGGTCATGCATATTTTAATTGTATTTGTTTGCATTGCTTAATTTAGTTTGCTGATATTTTCTGTTCATTGGGATCTGGGAATTGAACCCAGAGCTAAGCTTACTCTGCCAGGCAAGTGCTGTACCCTTAGTTCCCCATCTACTCAGCAATTCTCATGTTTATCCTTAAGAGTATAAGTCAGCTTGATACTTAACCAGTGTGTCCAGTCTTTTGACACTGGGACATGATGTTACTGTCTACAAAGTTCACACTGAAGAACCACACAATCTTTAACAAAACGGGCTCCCCTCCCCGAATTCGATGTTTATTTGAAGGCAGGATCTCAAAATGTAGACCAGGATGCCCTTGAATTTAGAGATCCACTGGCCTTCTGCCTCCTGAGTTCTGGGATTAATGATGTGTGCCAGCATGTCAGGAAAAACTTCCTGTTTTAAATAGGGTTATGATTTTGTGTTGGGCCAACTTTGCAGCTCCTTGTGGCCACCACACCGGCTGCAAATTGACACACTTAGAAGACAGGAGCTAATTCTCCTAGGACAGGTGAGAAGTCTAAGGCTCAGAGACCATAGGAACTTAGCGAGTCACACAGCACGTTAGTGCTGGCACTAGACCTTACATGTGGGCCTCTCTCCACTGAAGAACACATTTGCTTTCTCTAGGAGAGATGGCAGTCACTAAGGTTGTATGGGCTTTGACACTCAGTTGATGTCTCTGAATATACCCCTTAGATTGTTGAGGCTCTGTTTTCCTCTGCAGCAAAAATCAAAACAGTTGGGGTTGAAGAGATGGCTCGACAGTTAGGAGCCCTGGCTGCTCTTCCACGGGACCTTGGTTTGATTCCCAGCACCCACATGGTGTCTCACAACCACATGGAACTCTAGTCCTGAAGATCTGATACTTTTTTCAGGCCTCTAGGCACTGAACTCATGTGATGCTAAACACCCATACAGGAAGGAAGGAAGGAAGGAAGAAAAAAAGAAAGAGAGAACCAAAGCAGTTGGTAATGACTCTGACGGGAGGGCTGTGTAAGCCAGGTCTCTGTTCAGCTGGAGAGAGGCCTGGGATCTATTGGAAGTGTCTGTCATGCACACCAGAAGGCAAAGTAGCCAGCATTGCCTCCAGCTCTTTTGTGTAGTCGTGGCAAGGAAGGAGACTTCAAGATGGCTCCGCAGGTAAAGGTGCTTGCTGCCAAGACTGAGAACCTGAGTTCAATCCCAGGGCCCACAAGATAATGAGAACCAACTCCTTAAAGTTGTCCTCTGACCTTTCCACACTCACACTAGTGCACACCTATACTAAATAACTGGGAAAGAACACATGAAAGAAAGGAAGGGAGAGAGAATGTGTGTGTTTGAAAGTGACCAAAGCTTGGCTGGCGCTATAGTTCAGGGTACAGTGCTTGCCCAGCATGTGAGGTAGGGGTTTAGTTCCTAGGACTGACGAAAAGGAAGGGGATTTTTATAATCCTATCGTGGTGTGTTGCTTACCCCTCTAATCCATGTAGCCTTGTACTGAGGAAGCGAGGCAAGATCACCACTGCAGCTCAGGGCTAGCCTGGGTTACAGAGTGAGCTGTGCATCAAGACCCACAGAGAGTGGAGGATGGTGGCACGTGGCTGATATGGAAGCACTAGGGAGATGGAGACAGGAAGATCAGAAGTTCAAGGTCATCCTCATCAGCACAAACCAATTCAAGGCCAGCCTGGATCAAAAGAGAGCCTGTATCAAAAATATAAAATGAACTGGGCGTGGGGCATGTACCTTTATCCCAGCACTTGGGAGGCAGATGCAGGTGGATGGATCTCTATGAGCCAGCCTGGTCTACATAGTAAGTTCCAGGCCAGCCACAGCTATGTAGTGAGACCCTGTCTGAAAACAAAGAAACAAACAAAGTTAAACTGGGGACCAACCAGACATCTCAGCACAGCAGTCCCCAAGGGTTCTGTGTGTGAAGTGGCAGCAGCACCTAGCCTGTTTTGGATGGACATGCAAGACAGCACAGTGATCCAGCCCGCTGGTGGCATATATGCTTGTTCACCAGAGGGCACACTCACTGTGGTCAGTTATAGAAGAAACTGGAGATTCCTCTTTATTATGAGGTAAGGGCGCCTTCCATGGAGTCTGAGAACCTGAGTTCCTTCCCTGGAACTCACAGAGGAAGAACCAACTGTCTCAGGCTGTCCTCTGACCTCCACATAGGAGTGCATGCCAACACTCCACAATCTCTCACAGTAAATAAATAAAATATAAAGTAAATAAATTTGCTCGAGCTATGCATAGTGGCTCATACATGTAATCCTTGCACTTGGGGGTCTTAGGTAGGAGTATGAAAAGTTTGAGGTTAGGGCGGTGGTGGCGCACGCCTTTAATCCCAGCACTCAGGAGGCAGAGGCAGGCAGAGTTCTGTAAATTCAAGGCCAACCTGGTCTACAGAGCCTGGTCTACAGAGCGAGTTCAGGACAGGCTCAAAGGCTACAGAGAAACCCTGTCTCGAAAAACCAAAAAAAGAAAAAGAAAAGTTTGAGGTTAACCTGGGCTATGTAATGACTTAAAGCCAGTATGGTAGATATAGCAAAGTCCTACTACCCCACCCAGAAAAAAAAAATTATGCTAGGCATAGTGGCACACACCTTTAACTCCAGAACTAGGCAGCCAGAAGCAGGTGAATCTCCGTGAGCTGAGGCCAGCCTGATCTACATGCCAAATTCCAGGCCAGCCAGGCCAGCCTGATCTACATGCCAAATTCCAGGCAGCCAATACTACAAAGTGAAACCTTGTCTCCAAAAATAAAGCTCATATCATGCAGTATAAAAATGGTGGCTGAAGGGCTGGAGAGGCATCTTAGCAGTTAGTTTGTTTCCACACGAACCCACAACTGTATCTCTAGTTTCAGTGTATCCACTGCCTTCTTCTGGCCTCTAGACCGCCCCCCCCCAACCCCAGGCACCAGGTATGTACACACAAACATGCATATAGTCAACACACACACATATTATACATAAATCTTAAAAATCAAATGTTTGAGGCCAGGCGGTGGTGGCACATTTCTTTAATCCCGGCACTTGGAAGGCAGAGGCAGTGGCAGGTAGATCTCAGTGAGTTTGAGGCCAGCCTGGTATACAAAGTGAGTTACAAGACAGCCAGGACTGTTATACAGAGAAACCCTCTCTCGAAAATCCAACCAATCAACCAACCAACCAAACAAACAAACAAGCAAACAAAAACAAATTGTTGATGGAGGTGTTGAGGTCTTAGGACCGGAATTTAACCCAAGCATTCACGTAAAGGTGGAAGGAAAGAACAGACCCCACAACATTGTCCTTCACAAACCTTCACAAACACCTGCTGCAGCACACGCATGCCTATCATAACCACACACATGCTAGCAAAGTTAAGTTTTTAAAAGTGGTTGGTGAGGGAGCTGCTGATCTCCGCCAACCATGCGTGAGTGGTGCCAGCGCACACTGCCCAGCTGTGCATTCTCAGATCTGCTCCCTAAAGTTTTTTGAACTCCAGGCCACACTGTTGAACCTCAGATTATGGGTGCAGCAACCTGAGGAAGAATTTAAAGCCCTATGTTAGGGCAGCTGGGAAGCATTCTGAGATCAGTTAGTAAAGTCTGCTATGGGCTTAGTTGTGAGAAGTGGAAGTAGATTTGTAAGGTTCATGCCCCTGCCTCAGCAACATTATTTACAACCATCCCATGAGTACTGACTCCACACACAACTGGTTCTCTCCTTTTGCCTTGGGGGCCCCAGGTATTGAACTCAAGTCATTGGGCTTGATGGCAAGCAAGAGCCTTGACTTGTTGCGCCTTCTCCTGGTTCTCCTGGTTCCTAACCTTGAACTTCTGAGTCTCCACTCTTCACAAACTGGGATTTACAGGCTTGTATTAGCATGCCCAGTTTGAGTGGAGCTGGGAATCCATTCCAGGCTTTGCTACATGCCAAGAGGCATTTCCCCCAGCTGAGCTGCATACCCTGCCCTTGGGGTAGCTCCTGAAGTCTTGACTTCAAAAGGTCTTTGGTTACCTCTCCTGTCGCTGTGGAGGCAGATGTGCTCCACCAGGCCCAGCTGCCTTTCAGTCTCTAAAAGGGTGACACCAGACTGGGTGTAGTTCAGGGGCAGGGCACTCGCCTCACACGAGCAAGGCGCTGGGCATCTTGAGTACAATAGGGTGAGGGAAAGAGCGTCAATTCTGATCTCCACTCAGCTGAGAGTGGCTACCTACAGTCATCTGCTCAGAGTACTCCAAAGCCACATTAGTCTCCGGAGGAACATGCCCTGCATTGATTAAATCCTGGGCTTATTAGTAATGCCTGTCATGGGCACAGCAGTCAGACGGTGAACACTGCAAGGTTCCTAACATTCACTCTCCCTTCCTCCCTCTCTTTCAAGGTCTCTCTCTCTCTCTCTCTCTCTCTCTCTCTCTCTCTCTCTCTCTCTCTCTCTCTCTCTCTCAAGACAGGGTTTCTCTGTATTGCCCTGGCATCCTGGAACTCACTCTGTAGACCAGGCTGGTCTTGGGCTCAGAGATGAGCCTGCCTCTGCCTCTGCCTCCTGAGTTCCAGGATTAAAGATGTGTAGAAACATGCCTGATTCAGCTCCCTGATTTTATCTATCTAT
The DNA here is from genome assembly GCA_004026605.1 of Ondatra zibethicus. NCBI lineage: Eukaryota > Metazoa > Chordata > Mammalia > Rodentia > Cricetidae > Ondatra > Ondatra zibethicus. The sequence goes on from PVIU01002272.1 coordinate 133,233, forward strand.
CTATCTATCTATCTATCTATCTATCTATCTATCTATTCATGTTTTTCGAGGCAGGGTTTCTCTGTGTCGCTTTGGTGCCTGTCCTAGAACTCTGTAGACCAGGCTGACCTCAAACTCAGAGATCCGCCTGTCTCTGCCTCTCAAGTGCTGGGATTAAAGGCGTGCGCCACCACCGCCTGGCTTAGGGTTTCCTAATTTTAATACTGTATTGGTAGCATAGCCTGTGTTTTGAGAACCTGTTACCCTGTTCTTTTGTCCTTTTAGGACTGGAATTAGACTCGGGACTCACACATACTAGACAGGCAACTTTGCCACCGAGTCCTAACCCCAGCTTTCTCATGAGAAACTTTCAGAAATTCTCCCAACATAGAACATTATGAAGGTCTTTTCTCCACTGATCACATGAGAAAACTGAGTCTCAGTGAAACAGGGATCACCCCAGGTGAAATGGCAGAATGGAAGCTCAAACCCAGAGCCTGTCAGCTAAAGATGCCTGCTGCCACGCCTAAGGACCTGCGCTCGATCCCTGGAGTCCACAAACTGCAAGAACAGAGCCAAATCCTGCAAGTTGTCCTCTGACCTCCACACACACAAATAAGCAAATTTAAAAGTGTAATAAAAATTCAAATCTAGGATCAAAGAATAAAAGATCAATAATAATGAGAGCCACAAGAGCCACAGTGGCATAACTGTGGCAGAGCACATGCTCACGTGCACACGGCCCTGCACAGACAAGCACAGCACGACAAAGCAGAAACAGCGAACCCAGACTGGCACAGTAGCCCTCAGCTGTACTTCCCAGGACCTTGGAACTCGACACAGAATCAAACCTGCCTTAAAAACAAAACTCAGTGAAAACACAACCCAACATCCAGAAGAGCAAGCAGCACTGAATGCCTGTTTACTTGCTGCAAGTGCTTTGGAGCATAGGACATCGCATGTGCTAGGCACACTGTCTTTAGCCTACATCCTAGTTTTTGGAGCCCCACTGTGTGTCAGGCATTGAGCATGTGGAATTTGGATTTTTGTTTTGTTTTGAGACAGGGTCTCAATTATGTAGCCCCACTGTCCTGGAACTCCCTCCGTAGACCAGGCTGGCCTTGAACTCAGAGATTTGCCTGCCTCTCCTTCTGAGTGCTGGGATTAAAAGGCCTATGCCACCATGTCCAGCTACATGTTTTGAGACTTTCAGCACTCTATGGAAAATGGAGATCGCTTGCCCCATTTCTCAGATGGAGAAACCAAGGCCAGAGGTAATGGTTTAGTGTTTGCTGTGGAGCCTATCTTAGATAAGCCTATGTGTGTGTGCTTGTGTGTGTGTGCTCCTGTGTGCCACTGCTCCTGTGTGGAGGCCAGGGGACAACTTTTGGATGTTAGTTACTATTTTCTTCCACCATGTGTGTCCTAGGGATGGATGGAACTCAGGTTGGCACAAGTACCCACTGAGCCATATTGCCAGCTCCAAGTCAGCAGTTGACCCTTGACTTACTGAGCCCTGAGTGCGGAGTTACCTACAGCTGCGCTCCCATCAAGGTAGGGGTACCAGGGTATGCTAGTTCTGCGGGTTTGCTGCCAGCCTGCTCATCTTAGCGCTTCTCCCTCCTCTCCGTTTGAGCTTAGTTGGGCAGGGCCTGGCGCTCCTTTCACAGCTGAACCTACTGAGCTGCCTAAGCCGATAATGGGGATCGGATTGGCAGAAGCCACACCCGGCCTGTCCTGTAGTAACTGCAGCCCGGATTGGTGGCACCACATCTTCGGAAGGACCTTGAGGACTGGCCCAGGACGGACTGAGCAGGACTTCTCCCCCTTCTTTCCTGGCCCCTCCTAGGGGTCTGTTTCTCTCTCTTGGCTTATCCTTTCCCTCACTCTTTCTCATTTCCACTGCACCCCCCAGGACCACCACACACAGCTGTGGAAGGGATTTGTCAAAAACACACCTAAAGTCACTTGCTCCTCAGACCCCCTTGGTCTCCAGCTGGGCCTCTGGGCTCCAATCACAGCGACAGATGCCTGGATACTGGTGACAATAGGGCATTGAGTGGCTATCTATGCAGGCAAGTCGGGCCACCACGTGGTGCAGACTGAGCCTCTTATTTCTGAACCCTTTTCCTTCTACTTCTGCTAGGGGCCTCACCGTTTCCATCCCCCTCACTTCCTCCTTCTTGAGAGTCCCCCACTACCACCCATGGGAATTCCAGGCCTTCAAGGGACTCAAGGCCCTCCTGTAACCTCTGACCACACCCTCTTCTCTTTTGCGCATTCTTTTCAAGCAGAACAACAGAGGAGGGATAGTCAGGGGGGTGCTATATTGTTATAGGGGTTCTGAGAGTCCCAAGGAGGCCACACTCCTGTTCTCAGACCTGAATGAGCACCTTAAGGCCTAGAGATGGTAAGGAACCAGCCTGAGGTCACACAGCACGATGAGCCCATCTTAGGAAGGCATCGGGGAGGAGGTGGTCCGGTCCCGGGGTCCAAGAGAGAGGAGGCCCAGGATGGACTATTGAGCTTCCCGACCCCCACTGTACTAGCCTCGACTCGAAAAAGAGGCCGGGAACAACACTTGGTGTGCAGAGACACACAGGGAGAGAGCTCCGAAGAGCAGAAAAGGTAGGCTGGGCGCGGGGACCAGACAAAGGACGCGCGGCGGCGCGGGGAGCTAGTCGCTCAGGGAGGCGGGGGTGGAGCCAGGGTGCGGTGAGCACTGGCCAGCCCCGCCCCGGGACACGCCCGGGTTACCGGGTGGAGGTCCGAGGGCTAGCTCCAGGCCAAGTCCTGGGGGCCTCGGGGCGGGGCCTGAATGGGCGTGGCAGGCAGGGCGTGGCACGTCGGGCGGGGCCGCGAGTTCGGGAGCTGACCAGCTCTGAGACTGCTGAAAGCGAACGCGCGCCGGCCGAGCGGCAAGAGTTGCGGGCGCGTTCAAGGTCACCCCGAGGCCCTGAGCCCTGGCCCGGGGAGGACGCGTGCAGCAGGCCCGATGGGATGCTGCTGCAGCCCCTCACCCCCTCACCTGGAGGCAGTGGCTAGGGAACGGGAAACCCCTCTCTTGTCCGCTCCCTCCCCCCCTGCATCCCCGAGGCCCCGCGCGAGGCTATGGCCCGCGAAGAAGGGCGGAGAGACAAAGAGACCACGGCGGTGGCAGCGAGGCCTCGGGGCGCCCCCTCCTCTCTCCTCCCCGCTTGCCGCAAGGTCGACGGGGCTCGAGGACGAAGATGCCTGCCTCTCGGGCGCGGCTGGGGCCCGGGGTAGCGCAATCCGATTACACCCCGCCTCTCCATCCTCCCCTCCCCCTAAAAAAAGCTCTTGGAGATGCCGTGAGGCCTCTGCCCGGAGCAACAGAAGGCCACCGCGGCCCGCGTCCTCCTGGGCGGCCTACGGGTCTGGGCCTGGGATGCTGGAAACATCCTCCGCGCCGCGGCCCCTCCCCCACAGTCATCCAGTGAGGGGCCATCCCGATCCCGGGGTAGCCGAGGGCACCCCGCACACAGCCCAGCTCGCCAATCCTCTCAGACCAGGCTCTGCTCCCCAGAACTCTGGATGCGACTCTAACCACTCTCAGGCCCAAGGAACGGTCCTACCCCCCCCCCCACTCAGGCCTAGCTAGGCCTGGTCCTACCCCCCCACCGCTAATCCGTGGAGCCAGACTCAGCTCCTCCCTCTCGTGTTCGTCTCGCAGCGACAAGGGAGTACCTACAGTGACCATTCTTGTGTGCCCGGCGGGCGCGGTCCGTATCGAGGGCGGCTCCGGGGTTCGTGCACTCCTGGGGGGGGCGCCCGGTGCTCACGCCGGGGTCCCGCCCGGGCGTCTGCGGTTGCGGACGCTGCAGAGGCGGAGATGGAGGCGGCGGCGCCCTCGAGGGCCGGGACCCGAGCCTGGGGATGCGCGCGCCGACGGTCGGGTCCCCAGCGGCAGGTGGACTGAGGGAGCGGCCGCGCGGTGGAGGACGCCCAGTGCGCGGCCCCGCGGGGCCCGAAGAGATCGCTCTTCTCAACTAAGATTTTGGCAGTTCTGCGTTCTGCGGTGGGCCCTCGGTCCGGCCTGTCCCGTGCCGGGTGCCGGGTGCCGGGTGTTGGGTCCGCTCCTTTTGCCCGCCCGCCCTCCCTCCCTCCGGCCCGCGCTGCGCGCTCCGCGCTCTGGGTCGCACCGCCGCCGCCCCCAGCCCTTTATAGCGGCAGCTGCCAGCGCCGGCGTCGCTCATTGGCTGGGAGGGCGGGTCCCCGCCTCCTCCCGGCTCCCGACGGCGCGGCAGGTGGAAGCGAGTGCGCGCCGGCCGGACTCTGCACGCCAAGAATGAATATGCTGAGGCCTCAGATTTCGGCTCCCTCGTGCCTGTGAACCCTGAGTCCTGTTTTGACACCGTTCTTGAGTACTCCTTGAGTTTTGTAGACAAAATGGGTTCCCCTCTTCGGTCCAGCACCTAACTTTGAAGTAGTAAAGACAGCTTTTTGTGGCCTAAACACAACCAGAAGAAGGTTGGGAAGGGACAAAGACCCAGACCCAGGCTGCTAGATCCGAGGTGAATAGATTTCATCTCCACATGACCTCTGGTGATATTAGAAATAATACTAGGTGTGGTGAGCCAGGAGGATCGTTGGTAATTTGAGAATGGAAGGGCTACACAAGCCTCTAAACTGACCTGAGTTACATAGCAAGCTCCAGGCTGCTTAGAAAGATTGTTTCTTTAGAAAGTGAAGAAAAAAGACAATAAAACAGAAAGAAAAAAATAGGTGGGCACAATGGCACATGCTTGTAAGGCCAGTTTTGGAAGGTGGAGAGTCAGGGGGATCGGGAGTTCAAGGCCAGCCTGAGCTACATGAGACCCTTTCTCAAAAATTAAAATAAAACAAAACAAAAGGAGAGATAACTCAGCAGGAAAATATTCTTGCCATGCAGGCCCGGAAATCTGAGGTCTTTTGTTTTTTGTTTTTGTTTTTTGAGACAGAGTTTCTCTGTTTAGTTCGGGATGTCCTGGAACTCGCTTGATAGACCAGGGTGGCCTCGAACTCAGAAATCCATCTGCTTCTGAACCCAAGTGCTGGGATTAAAGTCATTGCTACCATGCTGGGCAGCAACCTGAGTTTGATTCTTGGAACCCATTTAAAGGGAAGGAGAGAACCAACTCCACAAAGTTGTCATCTGCCCGCCAAACACGCATCCGTGGTATACACACACACACACACACACACACACACACACACACACACACTAATAGTAATAATAATTTTAAAAATGGGTTGGGGATATGGTTCAGTTACTAGCATGCATAAAGTCTGGGGTACATCCATCATACTACATAAATTTGGCATGGTGCTGAAAACCTGTAATCCCAACACCTGAGATGCTGAGACATAGGGTCACATATTCAAGGTCATCATCAGCTACTTAGTGAATTCTAAGCCAACCTGAGCTACAGAGACCCTCTCTCAAAACGAACAACAAAAAACAAACAAGAACAGCAACAGAAAAAAAGAAAGGAAAGGAAAAGCAGAAGTAATTAAGCAGTTAAGGAGGTCTTACTGTATCCACTGTGGAAGGAAACTAGACTTTGTGGGTGTTGAGTGCACCAAGTACTTGAGGGTTCAGAACGTGGGCGCTGGCAACCCCTCTGGCAGGGAAACGCCACGCTGCTCCAAAGCAGGTGAAGAGGTTTGTGCTAAGACTTCTAGACCATCGACCCCCATTAGAGTCATATAACCTCTAGTCACACAACTATAGATAAGGAAGGTCTCCGAACTTGGGCAAGCAAGGCTTGGCAGGCCTACTGGTTAATATCTGGCTTTCTGGGAGTGTGACTGGTTGTCCTGTGGAAACACGCCCCTTCTTAGGAGACTGGAGCAGCAACACCTCCTTTAATGTTTACTGCTTTTACTGGGTCAGGGTGGGGGCTCGAGCAAGGCTTCAGCACCACAGACAGCGGCCTGATCAGGTAGAAAGGCGCTGCTGGCGAAGACCAGATTCTCTGAGAGTCACTGTCCCCAGCCTAACCTAATCATTTTTTTTAAAATTAACATTGAATGTGTGTGTGTGTGTAGGTCAGAGGGAGGACAATTTTTAGGATTCATGTCTCGTCTTCTACCACGTGGACCCAAGGAATCGAACTTATGTCGCCAGTCTTGGGGGCAGACACCTTTACCCATGAGCCGTCTCCGCGGCCCTATTCTTATTCTTGTACGCCCCTTCATGATCCAGCTTGTCAAGAGTGCGAATCAGTCTGATTTAACCAATCAAGAATGACTCTCGAAAGACCCAATTGCAAGATGCCCTGGAGATTGAGCCAATGAGAGAGTATACGATGAAGGTGCTGCCGCGCAGGAAGAGGGCGGGCCAATCAGAGTGGCCCACACAGAAGGGGCGTTGACAGAGCAGGCTCCCAAGTGGCTTCTCTGGGGTTTGTGGAGCAACTCGGCTGCCGATGCAGGACCCACCACCACAAATGATGTCTCCCACCCCCGCGCTCTGCCCGCGCGTTCCCTTCGGCTGGGAGTTTCTCTGCTGCCAGGCTACTTCCTGGGGCAAAGGCCGCACCGCGGTTCCCATAGAAACCGCCTGCTCCTATTGAGCGTGTAAGAGAAGGGGCTCTTAGAGCGCTTAGACCAGCTCCTCAGTTCTGTACCACGCTGATGTAGACCCGAGTCCCAAGCGGGAACTGAGTCTTGTTGCCACCCCATCGGGACCAATCTGCGCGTGGCGCTGCAAGGCTCCCAGGGGCACGTGTCAGAGCTCGCGGCTGTGTTCCCTTGGGTCACGTGGCAGCAAACACTCCGGGTCCGTAGGCTCATGCACCACCTGGTGGTGGCTCCTCCTTCCCCAGAATTTCCCTGCACGCAATGGGGCCAGGTCCTGTTCCAGGAACACACCTAGCCATCCTTCCATACTGGGATTGATTCTCTGTCACTCTGGCACAAGAGCAAAAGACACCTCCTCAGGGAAGTCCCCCTACTCCCCTAACCCAACCCATCACTCCATTTTCTGTCCAGTGCTTTTCTCCAGTGTGGAAGATTCATTTGGGTGTTCCCAAATGTGTGTGTTCAACAATTTAACTCCTCCCACAGTCCTCTAGGCCAGGAATCAACATTCTGAGACATGGGAGGTGTGGGTATCAAGAGTCTGGTACCTCACACCCACCCTTTAGGAGCAGAGGCTAACTGGAAAGGTACCTGTGTGCTATGCAAGGGCAGCCACCCCCAACCTAGTCTTGGGTCAGGAGAGCAGGTTAATTGGTCACAAAGAGGTGCCCAGCCCCCACAATTATTCAGGCCTAGGGGAAGGGCATCTCCTTTTCCACTTTAATCTCATTCTGTGTTCTTGACACAGTTCAGCAGTGTCGTCCCAGGCGCCAGCTCCATGGGAGGGACGTGAAGGGACAGAGTGGGGCACCTGCCCAGGGGGAGTGGGGAACACCCCCTTCCGGCCTGCGGTTGGGGCAGCCCCAGTGGCTGTCTTGGGCTCTGACAGGTCTGGGCATGATGTCCAAGAGTACAAATAAATAGAGGCTGAGGTCCGTGGGAGCAGGCAGGTCAGGTAGGCTTGTGGTCTGGGTGGCTTTTGAGCGTGTGGAACTTGACGCTGTCCAGCTTCTCAAAGCGCTTCCCGCAGCGCTCGCAAGTGAAGTTGTACTGCACCTCTGCTGTGTGCTTCTTCATGTGCCAGTTGAGCGACGCACGCTGCCTGCACTGGTACCCGCAAATCTCACACCTGAGTGGCGGGAGGACGGTCCAGGGGCGGGTCACCTGAGACTCCCCTGCGACCCGATCAGGTCCCTCCCTCCCTAGCACCCCAACACTCACTGCAGGGGCGTCTCTCCTGTGTGCGTGCGCCGGTGCACCTCCAGATGGTTCTTCCTCTTGAAAGACTTGCCGCAGGTCTCACAAGTGAACTCTCGGATGCCTAGGGGTGGCAACAGCCTCAGGAAACTGCCCAGTAGAGGTAACTGCAAGGAGCAAGCTCCCCTACCCCATCCCCTACCACAACCCTGAGAACTGTGTCCACTGGAGTCACAACAGGTAAGAGGACTGCAGTTCCTGACACAGGGTGTCAACTGCTAAGATGAGCTCCCATGTGACCCGCGTTTGGACTTGGGGCAACTGCACATGAAAACAGTACCGAGTATAGGTAAGGATGTGGGGTTTCACTGTGCAGCCCAGGCCTCCTGAATGCTGGAATTTATACATGTGCACTACACCTGGCCTATGGGTGCCAGCTGGCAGGGTCTGACCTGAATGGATGATCATATGGCGCCGCAGGTGGTTGGATAAATAAAACTTCTTGCCACAGCCAGGGTGAGGGCACACTTTGGTCTTCCCTTTTCGGTGCACCAGGTTGACGTGGTTCTAGGGGTGAGAGGGGCAGGAGTGGTACCATGGGCCCACCTGGGGGTTATTAAAGTGGGAAGACATGCAGGTAGCCAGGACATTAGCCACAGTCAGCCTAGACTTGAAGGTAGAAAAGGCATTCCAGTATCCAGCTTGGACAGGAGCACTGGAGTCAAAGAGCAGCTTTATCAATCCCAGCTCTGGGCTCCAATTAACCTTGGCAGTCTCCTCCTGCTAGCCCAATGCACACTGAGGAAACTGAGGCTCCAGAGGCACAATGGCTGACTGATGCCTCACAGGTACTGCACTGCCCCTGGGGAACTTGATTCTTTGTTATTTCATTCTTTAACCCATGAAAACAGCCTGGGAGCTTAATACATGCTCAGAAAATTCAACATTCTACTGGTGCTGCCTTCTGTGTGGAAAGCTGAGGAAACCCTTGTTTGCCCCCAGGGCATATCATCCACACTGTGAAGGTAAACTACAGGAAAAGAATTCTAGTTGTATAAGGATCTGGGGCTCCCATGTATGGCTGACCCCTGGGACTTCGGAGGTCTTCCTGTGGAAGACTAAGAGGGTGGTCTGGGGTGCTGGTAAGACCAGGCAGCTGTGTCTGATGTCTGCAGAGAGAGAGGGCTGAGAAAGCCAAATGTCCAACAAGGCCAGCCGGGACGAAATGGGTTCCCGGACGCAGGCCCTGTGCCACTGACACCCAGTAGAGCCACATGCAGCCATGACCCAGGCCAGCTGGACTTAGCAACAGGCCTGCCTGGGGGTGGCCTCACCTGGAAGCTGCTGAGAGCCACATACACCTGGCTGCAGCCCTCATAGGGACAGTGGAACATCTCCAGCAGGCCATCAGCATCCATCACCCGTGACCGCTTGCTCCGCCGTCTCCTGGAGAGGAAGGCGCCTGTAGCATCAGGGTGTCAGTCCCCAGTGGGCTATAAGCCTGTAGCTGTTCCTTACCCTTGGTCCCACCCATCCATCCTAGCACCCACTTCTCGGGCTCCTTCGGAATCTCGTAGATGATAGCTGACATGTCACTGCTGTCCAATTCCTCTCCATCCACATCTGCTTCTGCTTCTGTATTCTCCGGCATGGTAGTTGCCAGCTCTGTCAGCTCTGGGGCCGAATCCTCTTTCTCCTCCTTGAGTATATACAGGTCCTCCTTCTCTATGGGGTGACACGGGGCGGTGTCTGTGGGGATAAGGCTGTCAAGGAGCTCATTTTGAGCTCCTTCCCCTCTGCCACCCCTCCCAACCCCTGCCAGAGGCCACAGTGGCACCCCAGACCTTTCTTGGTCTCAATGCTGGCTATGGAGGTGGTGTCCACGGTGCTATGCTGGGTGCCCTCGGGCTCCGTTTGTGTATAGGCTGCCACACCTTCCATCATGGCACAGGGTACCTCCTCACCCAGGCCACTGCTGGGAGTGCCACTGCCAGTAGCTACATTGAGGTGGATGCCCTCAGCTGTGAGGGTGTCATAGCCAGGACCAGCAATGATGATCACCTGGGAGCCAGGCACCATGCCTGACACTGGGCAGCTGGCCACCACCTCACCCAGTGCCTCCTGGGGCATGTTCTCAAAGAGGGTACTGGGGCCAGTGCCCATTTGCACGGGCACTGGCACACACACCACCGTCTCCAGGGCCTCGGGCCCACTTCCTGCAGGGTTTTGGCACAGAGGGGTGCCCTGCTCAGCCAGGCTCTCCACATGGTGAACATCAAAGGGGATGTGAACTCCTTCCTGAGTGATCAGTCCACTGCTGCCTGTAGGGCTGGCAGGGGTGACTGCAGCAGCAGCTGAGGCTTTGGCCAGTTGGGCATCAGGAGGCTCATCCAAGTCAGAGCTGGAGCTAGAGCTGGATGAGTCAGAGCTGCCAGCCACCAGGCCATTGCCCACTGCAGAGACAAAAGGGGACAGTTATTAGCTGGAGAGGTGGCTCACACTGAAGTGCTTGTTTTACAAGTACAAGGACCTGAGTTCCATCCCCAGAATCCATGTCAAATACTATGTATGGCAGCAAGGAAGATGGATGGCTCAGTGCTTAAGAGTACTTACTACTCTTAGAGAGGACAAGGTTCAGTTCCCAGCACCCATGTGGTGGCTCAATCCAGCCTGTAACACCAGTTGAAGGTGTTCTCTTCTGGCCTCCATGAGTACTGCACACATGTAGTATATTTATATATATGCAGGCTATTAACACTCATAGACATAAAATAAAAATAAGTCTTTAAATTTCTGTGTGTGGACTGGTGAGATGGTTTAGTGGTTAAAGGTACTTGCCATGCAAGCCTGGTTACCTGAGTTTGGTTCCTGGAACCCATGTGTGGTGATCTGAATGATAAAAGTTCCCATGGGCTTGGGCATTTAAACACTTGACCCCCAGCAGCTGGCGCTGTGGGGAGTTTAAGCTGTGCGGCCTTGCTGAAAGAGTGCACCACTGAGGCAGGATGGGGCACGGTCTGCGGTTACACAGCCTCACTTGTTTTCATTTGCTCTCTCTGCTCGCGTTTCTAGTTGGGTTTATAAGCTCAGCTGCCATGCTCTACCACCAGACGGACTCTTACACCTCTGGAACCAGAAGCCAGAATAAATTCTTTCTTTTGGTCATGGTGTTTTATTGTAGCAACACAACAGTAACTAATACACCATATATAGGTGGAAAGAGAAAGTTGACTCCACAAAGTTGTCCTCTGACCTCCACATGTGCTCCATGGCCTCACGTTCCCAGACACCCCCACAAGCCACAGTCGTCACACACACATGCTACATACACAGTCTAATAACATGCTACATACATCACACTAGTAAAAAGTAAAAAAAAAATTAAAATGTCAGGTCAGGCTTAGTGGTACACATTTGTAGGTTTCCTACCCCTGGCACTGGTGAGGCAGAGATACAAGGACCCCTGGGGTTCACTGATCAGACAGTCTAGACTAAATAGTGAGCTTCAGGTCAGTGAGGAAGCCTGTTTCAAAGGAGGCAGATGACAATTTTGAGGATGACACCCAAGGTTATCCACTGGCCTCCACCCACACACACATGAAAACATACACACATCTGGGGGGGGGTGCAGTTAGTGGTGGTGGCAGTAGCAGCAGCTGGAATCTATGTATCATCAGGAACTAGGAACTGTGATTTCCAGGTCCGAAGCCAGTGGTCCCGTCTAGGCCCCTGCACACCTGACTTGGCTGCCTATACTCAATCACTAGTCTCTTTTCAAGGTTCTCACATTGCTCTTCCCCGGCCACTCTGGCTTGTTTTTTTTGTTGTTTTGAGATAGGGTCTCACTATGTATCCCTTGCTGGGGATATATATGTAGATCAGGCTGGGGCCTCAAACTCACAGAGATCCACCTGCCTCTGCTTCTAAAGTACGGGGAATCAAAGGCGTGCGCCACCACACCCAGCATTAGCACTCTCTGATTCTCACACTAATTTGATTCATGTCAAATGCTATCATCTCAATTAATTCAATAGGATTCAGAAACAACCTATCTGGAGTAAGCTTCTAATCTATTAAATCAAGGGCTCTGTCACAAGGCTCTGTCCACTTCTGATGCCCATGGAAAATCCTGGTCCACCCTGTGTGTCCGAGGTATTAACTAGGAATTTCCATGATGCCACTCTCAGATGCCATGACTTGCTGGGATGACTTATGGAACTTTAGAAAGTTCTCCCTTTGGTCTGCTTACGATCATAACTTTATCATGAGGTTGTAACTTATCAATGGTCAGAAGACGTCAACACTGGAGTCACAGTACCTGGTTCCTGGTGACAGATTTCAGCTTCTGCATTTCTCCGAGTGTGCCTCCCTCTCAGCACCATCAAGTATCCACCCCACCAGAGCTCTCCACTCACTGCTCACAAGCCTGGGTGTGCATGGGTGGAGGCCAGAGGTGGACGTCTGCTGTCTTCCTCAATCTCTCTCCCTTATTATTTTGTATTTCTCACATTTACTTATTTGCAGGTAGGGGCACCATGGTGTCCATGTATGGAGGCCAGAGGATTACTTGCATGAGTTAGCTCTTTCCTTCCACCATGTGGGTCCCAAAGACAGAACTCAGATCATCTGGCTTGGCAACAAACATCTTTACCTGCTGGGCTATCTCACTGGCTGGCACTCAGCTTTTCTGCAGGTGCTGGGGCCCCAAATTCATGTCTTCACACTTGAACAGCAAGCATTTTACTGATTAAGTCATCTCCCCAGCCTCAGAAGAGCTCTCATGACCAAATGTTCAGCCCCTCCCATCAGGGAGGGTGTTAAGTTTACATCTTCCCTCTGCTCCTGTGTTTGGTCTTTTAGATGGCTAGTCCTCCCACCCAGTAGCTACGTAGTTGTGGTACCCAATGCTGTGGGATAATGTTCTTATACACTGTCAAGATTTGTCACTCATATTGGTTTAATGAAACGCTGATTGGCCAATAGCCATGCAGGAAGTATAGGTGAGGAAATCAGACTAAGAGAATTCTGGGAAGAGAAAAGGCAGAGACGCAGTCACCAGCCAGATGCAGAGGAAGCAAGATGAGAATGCCTCACTGATAAAAGGTACCAAGCCACGTGGCTAAACACAGACAAGAATTATGGGTTAATTTAAGTTGTAAAAACTAGTTAATAAGCCAAACAGATTGTAATTAATATAAGCCTCTCTGTGTTTCTTTGGGACTGAATAGCTGTGGGACCTGGCAGGACAGAAACTTCTGTTTACAACCCAGAGTCACCTAACTAGCATAGATTTAGGGGTATTCCAAAGAGCTCCTTAAAGTGACTCCAACACTACTATCAGGGCTGCAAAAATGGCCCAGCTTAAGGTTAAAGAGCACTTGCTGCTCTTCCAAAGGACTCAAGTTCCATTCCCAGGGAGCTCTCAACAGCCCTAGGAAATCTGTTGCCCTCTCTGGCACGAGCATACACATGCAGGCAAGCACACACACATGCACACTGATAAAGTAAAAATAACAACTACTCATTGTGTGACTAGTTTACAAACAAACAAACAAACAAACAAAAAAACTTCTCCATTCAGGAAATTCTAAAGATTCTGGAAGTTTGTTCAGAGGGGATTGGTTCTAGAACTCCAAGCTGACATTAACATTCTCAGAAATTCAAATCCTGTGTATGAAATGTAGTATCTGGGGCTACAGAGATGGCTCAGTGGGTAAAAATCGCTCGTAGCCAGGACTGAGGATCTGAGTTTGATCCCTAGGACCCTATGGTGAAAGGGTGAGCACCATCCCCTATTAAGTTGTCCTCTGATGTTCACTGACATCAACATTGGTGCCACACCACACACAGTCCTCCCAACAAATAAATGTAATAAAAATTGAACAAATAATAAAATGCAAACTTCATAGAACCTATACACACTTCTTTGCCTTAAATAATTTGTAATGCCGGACACAATACAAACCACCCTTTCTATACTGTATTGCTTCAGAAGCAAATAAACAACAACAACAACAAAAAAAAATACAGAGGGAAGAAAGGATTATGCATCTCAAAAAAAAAAAACAAAAAAAAAAAAACAAAAAGGAAAAGGAACAAAAAGAGGCCCATACTGTGTTGTGTTAGAAATGACCTCAGACACGCTGACCTCGCCCTTAGGTTCAGTTGGCTGACTCTGTATGCAGACAGAGGCATTGAGTAAGGAGTGCATGGGTACAGAATACAGGCTGTATCTACTGTGTGTGTATGTGTTTATGTGTCTGCATATGTGTGCACATGTACAGATATATGTGGAGGTCAAAAGCCAATTTTGGTACCTTCCCCAACCACTCTCTACCTCCCTTATTCATTTATTTTTACTGTATATTTTGGATCAAGAGTCTCAGTATGTAGTACTGGCTGGCCCAGAACTTACCATGTAGACCAGGCTAGCCTTGAACTCACAGAGATCCACCTGCCATTGCCTCTTGAGTGCTGGGATGTGTGCCTTCAAGTTTGGCTCACTTTATTTTTGGAGATAGAGTCTCTCCTTCAATTTAGAGTTCACTATTTTCATTAGACTGGCTGGTCAGTGAGCCCCGGGGAGTTCCTGTCAGGTCTCCCCACTGCTGGGATTACAGGGTACACCATGACACCTGGTTTTTTGATGCATATGCTGGGAATTGATTTCATGTTCTCATGTTTGCATAGCAAGCACCTGACCAGTTCAGCCATGTCCCTACCCCTGAACTGTATCTGTTTCTATGACACCATAGGCTACACCAGTGGCCTGGTGACTCTAGGTATTCATGGTGAGCTAGGCTTCCCTACTGAGTCTTTGGTACTGCATTCTCTGCTGCCCCCATCTCAGAATCCATTCAGTGTCACTGGGATCCTCCCCACTAGATTTTCTTCCAGCAAAGCCTGTGCTGCTCACAGGTGGCCCTGTCTCACAGGGTGGCAGTTCTATCCTTCCTGTAGCTCAAGCCAATGTCCTGGGGCTATACTTGACCTTCTCTCATACCCACTTCCAATCTGTCAGTAAAACCTGTTGGGCCACGTCCAAAATCCATCCACCCACAGCCCAACTGCCTCTCTTCAATCCCTACAGATGCTGCTCATGGCCTCAGCATTCCTGCAACAGAGGCAGCTTGGTTCCCCAGCTCCTAAGAACCTGCTCATCACTTCCTGCCAAAGAGATAGGCCAGCTCCTGTGCACACAGACCCTGCTGGTCTGCATCTCCCATGCCCTGCAACAGGTAGACACAGCTCAGGTCTGGTTCCAGCCAACAGAGCAGCCAATATGGTTTCCCTTGGGCCAACCTTCCACCTTCCTGGGCCTGCCAGGTTAGGGGTGTGTCAGCTCATCGACTTTCCCAGGGAGGCATCCTGATCACCTGTCTCAAACAATCCCCCTTTCCAGAATATTTGATGTACTTGCTTATTTTATTTATCATCTGCTTCTGCTCTAGAACAGAAATGCCACAAAGGGGCCAGAGATATGGTTCAGTAGTTAAAAGCACGTACTGCTATTGCAGACATTCAGTCCCAACACCCATGTTAGGAAGCTTACTACCTGCAACTCTAGCTCCAGGGGATCAAAGGCCTCTGGCCTCCTTGAGCACCTGCACTCATATGTGCACAGGCATGTGCACACACAAAGGAGGCCCCTGGACAGAACACCCCTTCCACTCTCAGAAGGCCACCAGAAAGCCAAGGCCCAATATTTCAGTCAGGTATTTGTTACTAAACTCCACACACAAAGACCGAAGGGAATGGAGCCAGGAGTGACTGGAACTTATGTTACTATGCTCAAAACACAACTGGCCATGCCATCAGGGACCATTAGTTTTGCGGCTCCAGAGCCTGGATCAGTACCTGCTGGCAGTTGTGTGAATGGCCTGCCTTCACAGCACCACTCTGGGCCCCAGAATCACTTTGGGGCCAGCCCAACTGGCACTGGGGCTATTAACTAGGAAAACAGACCAAACGGGTAGATGAGTTTTGTTTTTAGACCCTTGGGGTATGGCTATGGCTTGGCTAAGTGTTCCCCAAAGGCTCCTGTTTTAAAGATATGGTTCCAAAAATGGCACCATTAGAAGGTGGGGGAGCTTTTAATAGGCAGGCTGAGCCTGAGGACTCAGGTCACAGGTGGGCCTTTAAGGAAACTGTGGGGCCTCAGCCCACTCCAGTTTCCTCTGGCAGAAGCTGTGATGACCGTCACTTTCCTGCAGGCAGCCTCACTGTTGCTATCCCTAAGCATCAGGTTCCAATGGCACCAGGGCCTCTGAGACCTAGGCAAGCCTTTCTTGTCCTAAGTGGGTTGTTCTGGGCATTCAGTATAGTGACAGAGAGCTGACTCACACAGGCACAGAGACCATCTGGATTGGATGCTGCGGGTGGCTGGGAAGAGGAAGAGGCCTTTCTGTCACTTATAACATCTCAGCTCCCAGTTACTCAGGAGACTGAGGCAGAAAGATCACTAGTTCAAGGCCTACTGGCATTATAAAGTGAATTCAAGGTCACCATGGGCAACCTGGTGCTCCATCCCTGGCTCCAAAAAAGCTGAAGGGTAGAATGTTTGCCTATCACCTATAAGGCTCTGGGTTCCATTCCAAGCACCAAACACAGCAACAAACATCTGTTTGTGTCTGGACTTCACAGCTCCAGAAGAAGGTTCCTAGTCTGACTCTTGAGAGGTGGCAAGACCACCCCAGGCATAGGCCAAGGTAGGGAGAGGCCCTTGGAGACAAGGCCAGGAAAGGAGCAAAGCCACTTCCTTACCACTGCCTGGGCAGACATGGCTAATGAATCACAGGGCTCACTCCCAAAAGCCCGATTATAGAGGTCAGTGTTGGCCTGGGATGACACCATCATAGCCTAAGAAGTACCAGACTAGGCCGGGCGATGGTGGCGCACGCCTTTAATCCCAACACTTGGGAGGCAGAGGCAGGCGGATCTCTGTGAGTTCGAGGCCAGCCTGGTCTACAAGAGCTAGTTCCAGGACAGGCACCAAAGCTACAGAGAAACCCTGTCTCGAAAAAACAAAACAAAAAAAGTACCAGACTAGCCCCAGTCCTCTTGGGCTTCCTCAAGGGCTCTACAGCAGGACAAATGACAGAGCTATAGGGAGAAGTCAGATGGCCCAGGGTAGGGCCTCCAGTGGGGCACACTGAGGGAGAAGTGGCAGGTTGAAGAGGACATGGTGCTAACCAAAAAGCACAGGATACCTGCTCTGATAGTTTGAATGTCATTGGGCCCCCGTAAGCTCATAGGGAGTGGCACTATTAGGATGTGTGGCTTTGTTGGAGTAGGTATGGCCTTGTTGGAGGAAGTGTGTTACTGTGGAGGTGGGCTTTGAGGTCTCATATATGCTCAAGCCATGCCCAGTGTCTCAGTTCACTTCCTGCTGCCTTTGGATCAAGGTGCAGAATGCTTAGCTCCTTCTCCAGTAACATATCTGCCTGCACAACACCATGTCCCACCATAATGGACTAAAACCTCTGAACTATAAGCCACCTCAATTAAATGTTTTCCTTTGTAAGAGTTGCTGTGGTCATGGTGTCTCTTCACAGCAAAAGAAACCCTAAGACACCTGCCCTCTGGAGAGTAGCCAAGGCCCAGAGGGGTGGCCGTAGGTGTGGGGCCCACCAGGAGTACTTCTCATCTCAGCTTCCCTTCAGCCAGCTGGGATGCCACCTGCTTGGTGATGCCTGCCAGCACAGACTTAGCTCTGATGACTGACCCCACCCTCAGGCCTGCCACAGCACTTGGCAACTGGCCCTATAGTCCTTGTCAGTCATGCCAAGTCCTGAGGTAGTTAGCATGCAGCATCCTCACTGCCCACACCAGGATGTACTCGGGCCTTTCTGAGAGTCCCTCTCAGACTCAGTGGGCAGCTAGCCCAATGTGACTTGTGTGGAATAGGAGAGAGGGAGGGGATAGTAAATGTGACAGACCTGGGAGTGGGATAGGGGAAGGCAGGGATGACAGTGGAAAACAGAAGATCAAAGACAGGAAAGAAGCTTGAGTGTGGCCCAGGCTGTAATCCTAACTACTTGGGATGCTGAGGCAGGAGGATTTCAAGTTCAAATTCAAGGTTTACTAGAGCTACAGAGAGTTCAAAGCCAGCTTGGGGAACTTGATGAAACCTTATCTCAAAACTAAAAAGAGGGCTGAAAGGGGCTGGAGAGATTGCTCAGACGTTAAGAGTACTGATTGCTCTTCTAGAGGACCAGGGAATACAACACCACTTCTGGCCCCCTAAGGCACTGTGATGCATAGACATACACAAGCAAAATAACAATATACATAAACAAAAAGTGAAAAAAAAAACTTTAAGGGCTAAAAAAAGGGAGTAGGGGCAAAGGAGGTGTGGCTCAGCTGAAGAACATTTGCTTAGGATCTTTCAGTGAGGAGCTAAGGGCATAGACAAGTAGTAGACGCCTGCCTAGAATATACTAGTGAGAGGTCAGGCTTTGCGCGCACATCTGTAACCCCAGTACTTGGAACGCCGAGGGAGAAGGGTTGTCCAAAACTCAAGACTAGCCTGGGCTATAAAGACCCTGACTTATGAAAACAAAACAGGATTGGATGTGGTGGCGCACACCTTAATTCCAGCACTCGGGAGGCAGAGGCAGGCAGATTAGTGTGAATTCAAAGCCAGCATGGTCTAAAATAGCAAGTTCCAGGCCAGCCAAAAACAAATGAAAAAAAATGCATAAAGTATTTAAAAGAAAACCAAAACCAGTAATTCAACTGATGAGAACAAAGGGGAGTGAGAAGGGCGAGACAGGGAAAGGGAGCTGAGAAAGCTAGAAGAAATGAAAAGGTTGTTAGTGCACAGGAGGACAGCATTCTGCTCAGCTTGGCAGGGACTCAAAGGCTGCAAGTCTGCACAGGGCGTGGCGAGGCTGCACCCTGGCTGCCACAGCTCTGACGGCTCCCTGAGGCTGAGGGCAGTCCAGGCTGGTCCCCGGGGAGAGTGCAGAGCCCCAGCCTGCTATCCCCAATGCCCGTGCCCTGAGACCCACCTTTGTCACTGTCAGGCTCTGAGTCACTTAGGGGCTTGAGTGGAGAGTGCAGATCCTGGAAGTAGCGGTGGCCAGCTTCACATTGCCACACAGCCGTTGTGTAAAGGCCAAAGGTAGGGTCAAGCTCAGCCAGGTGTGGCTCATATGGGCATCGGTGTTTGTGGTCTTCATACCAGATCACCACGTTCTTCAGGCAGTTCACGTTGCGCCTCCGCCCTGTGGACACAGGGTCCAGGTGGACATGAGGACAGGTGCTCCGCTCCCCCTGGAGCCAACAGTTCCCACAGTCTGAGACAGCCTCTTGAATCCCACTCCCACTTGGCAGGAGATGAAACAGGATTGGAGCAGTGACACACTTAGAGACAACTAGGACCCGGAGGCAGCCAGGTACTGTCCATGGCTGAGTGGGGTCACAGACATTATGGGGCTGGCACATACTAGAGGCAAAGTAATTGTTAGCTGTTTCTTTTCCTTAAAAAAAAAAAATAGGGCCTCATTATGTAGCCCAAGATAGCTTTGAACTCAGAGAGATCTGCCTGCTTCTGTCTCCCCAGTGCTGGGATTAAAGGTATGCGCCACTGCTCAGCTTTTAGCTGGTTTTTTGGGGGGATTCAAGATGTGTGCTACCATACCCAGCTGCTTCTTAATCAGTCTTCATCAATACTTCTGGGCTAGACCCACACAGTCCTGGGAGTTCTCCCTGGTGTCATCATGCTAACATCTACAGCCACAAGGGGGTGCCAGGAGAGCAGGGCATATCCCCTCTCAGCTCAAAATCCACTGGCCACCACCTCAAAAGGGGAAAGAGAAAAGCAAGTGCCAAGGTGGCTAGCAAGACCATATACTATTGTCAGGTCCCACACCCTCCCTTTCAAACTCCTCTTCACTCCTTCCAGCCACATGGCCTCCTAGCTGTCCTTTAAATGAGCTAGGTAAGGTCCTGCCTTGGCCTTTGCACAGGCTATACTCTATTCCTCCAGATGACAGCCTCACTCAGTGCCTCCATTCAGAGATCACCCACAGGTGCCCTCCTCTAAGAAGCCACGCTCTTCAGAGTCATGCTAGCCAACTTTGGTCTGTTCATGACAGCACCAAGAAGCTGCCTGTGGCTATCTATTCAGATACCGCCTGTCTGACCCCCTACTGGAACGACAGCTCCACAAAGGCAGAAACACCATCAGTATTGCTTCCTTGGGGCTGGCCAGGGCAAGAACTCACCAGACATGGTGGGGGTGCTGGAGGGTGGGAATGGCAGAGCCAACAGCCTGCGTTCAGATCTTAGCTTTGTCACAGTCTGGCTGGGCAGCTCTAAGTGAGTGGCCAGGCGAGAACCAGGATTCCACCTTTGGAGACTGCCACAGAGGCAGAAGGGGTAAAGAAACCACAAGAGCACAGAGGAAGGCTAGGGTCTACGATAGTGTGATGGGGTAGGGCTGTCCTACACCTGTAGAGCTGGAAAGGAGAGGTATTTGGGCTGAGGGAGTGTGCCCAGGATCTCCATCCTCGTGAGAACCACATCAGTGACATGAACTTCAACAGTTGCTCCACTTCCAGCCTGGCACTACCTAACCCTTTGGGGCTACACAGTAAAGATGGTTACTTGCCTCTGCCTCCAAGAACTCATGTGCCAAAGCTGTGAGTGGAAATGGTTAGGCATGCCTGTAATCCCATCAGACAGGGTGATTTTGAGTTTTGAGGCTAGCCTGGGTTGCACAGTAAAACTGGTCAGAAAAAAAAAAAGTATGACATCAAGATAGTTCAGTGGGAAGTAGCTGGCTACCAAGACTGACCTACCTGAGTTAGATACTCAGCACCTATGTGGTAGAAAGCAAGAACCAACTTCCACAAGTTGTTCTGACTTCACACCTGTGATGTGTACACACGTGTGCATGCACACAAATAAAAGAATAAATACATGTAATTTTTTTTAAATTGGAAGCTGGGGATATGGCTTAGATGTACAGAACCTACTGAGTGAGCACAGAGCCATGGTTCCATCACTAACAGCACATGAGCTGTACTTGTGGCACATACCTGTCAGCCTAGCACTGTGGGATGAAGACCATCCTCTGCTACAGAACGAGCCCGAGCTCCACTGAGACCCATGTATCAAAACAGAGGCCGAGCAGGGCGCATTGCCACCAGCTGGGTGCCATGGAGCCCACAGCCTGATGATTTGGTAAGGCACTGAAGCTATGCTGGGTGCAGCCTTTTTAGATTCAGCCCACCCGGCACACAACACACTCTGCCTCTAGCAGGTAGGGCAGGGACTGGCTCTTCCACCTTCCAACCATGCAGCAAAGGGACAGGGATGGTAACTGGGCTGCTTCTAGGCTATGCTCTGCACGTGCTCCCACCCCTCCCCATGCTGCAGCTCCACTTACTTTTCTTCCGTTTTGGCTTTTTGGGGACTTGTTCCCAAGGCTTCCTGCAATACAGAGAGGTGGTGAGGGTGAATTTGGGGCCAAGCTGGGCCCAAGTCCTGACCTGGTAGAAAATGACAGCAGTTCATCTGCTCTGGGATGGAATCTGAACTTCTGCTGTCCTGTTCCCTTTCCAGCAGTCCTTGGTTTGGGTAACTGCCACTGGCAGCAGCCAAGTGGAGGCCTCTAACCATTACTTAGCTCAGAGAACACTACCCCTCAGAAGGTCCCAGGCACATGGGACGTGGGAGACCGGGAAGAATGCTAAGAGAGCTCCCTGACTCCTACCCCATGGGGCAAATGGCTTATATTCAGAGTCAGTCTCTGTATCCACAAATTCCACCAACCATCAATTGATAATGTTAGTCAGAAGTGTGGGTGTCTACCCAGCACTCAGAAGGCAGATGTGGGAGGATCATGAATTTGAGACCAGTCTGGATTGTATCAAGAAGTCAAGACCAGCTTACATCATATAGGGAAACCCTGCTTCAAGAAGTAAAATAAAGAAAAAAAAATAATAGAAAAAAATATTGGAGCACATGCCTAGCATGCAGAGCCCAGGGTTCCTTTCCCTGAATCACATAAACCCTATGTGACAGCTCATGCCTATAATCCCAGAATTTAAGAAGCAGAGGCAGAAGGATTATTGCAAGTTCCTTCTTCCTGTCCTCCCAGTGCCTACCTTTACTCCTCATGCTTCAATGTAAGAGTTTTATTCTTAAAAATAATTTGTGTTCCAGGACAGGCTCCAAAGCTGCAGAGAAACCCTGTCTCAAAAAACCAAAATAATAATAATAGTAATAATAATTTGTGTTACATTTATTTATAGAGGTAGGGAATGTGCCATAGTGATTATGTATGGAGGGCAGAGGACAGCTTGCAGGAGTCACTTTTCTTCTACTAAATGTGTCCTGGGGATCAACTAAGGTCATTAGGCTTGGGAGCAAATGCCTTCCTCTGATGTGCTGTGATTACAAATATACAATAAATCTAGAGCTTCATGCATGATAGGTGACATACCCAACTAGTGTGTGTGTGTGTGTGTGTGTGTGTGCGCGCGCACGTACTTGCACGTGCTGGGGGGTGGGATCCAGAGCTTCTCACATATGAGGTACTCCACCACTGACCACTGAGTTATATACCCCTTGCTCCTGGCTGATTACTGCCCCACAGAATCAAATTATTTTTTATTTTGTTTTGTTTTTCCTTTTGAAATAAGGTCTCTCTCTATGTGGCCCTGGCTATCTTGGAACTCAATATGTAGACCAGGCTAGCCATCTTGGAACTCAATATGTAGACCAGGCTAGCCTCAAACTCAGAAAGCTCCATCTGCATCTGCCTCCAAAGTGCTAGGATTAAAGGCACGTGCCACTATACCTGGCTAACTTTTAAAAAATGATTTTATTATTTCACGTGCATAAGTTTTTGCCTGCATTTATGCCTTTGTACCATGTATGTGCCTGCTGCCCATGGAGGTCAGAAGGACCCCTTAGAACTGGAGTTACAGATGGTTGCAAACCACAACCTAGAACCAAACCCAGGTCCTCTGTAAGAGTAACAAGTGCTCTTAACCACTGAGTTACTTCTCCAGCCCCCAGAATCAGACAGATGAGGTCAACAAGAGAAGAATAAGATACACTGTGAATCCCCACTGTGGCTGGATCCTTTCTAAGCTCTGTAATCTTATTTGAGACAGGGTATCATGATGTAGCCCTGGCAGGATGGAACTGTCTGTGCAGACCAAACAGAGCTAACATCAGATCTGGCGTTCACAACATGCAGCAGCTGACTGGGGAAGCTGAGGCATCAGCTGGGGTTCCAGGTTGAGCTCTCTCTCCACGGCTGAACTTCAGCCTCTCTTTCCCACTGCAGGTATTTTTGCATTATGGAACAAACAGTAGTAAGCTCTGTTGGAAACACTCCACTTTCTGCTGTTCTTAAGGGCACAGGGTCTTTACTCTTGGGCTGTTCTGCAGTTTTCTTCTCTTCCTGTCACTGAGTTAGAGGGCCCACCCTACCCCAGACAAAGGGTGTTGGAGAGCACTGATACAAACATGCTTGGGTCTAAAATATGGGGGAGAGGGCAGACACACTTTCAGAGACAGTTTCTCAGTATGGGCAAGCAGCACATGTCAATTTACCAACATATGAACACCTACAGTGTGGTGAAACACACATGGTAGGAGAGGACCAGCTCCACATGGCTGTTCTCGAATCTCCACCTGTGGGCCTACACACACACACACAAAATAATAAAATCTTAAAAGAACCCTATGCCAAGCCTGGTGCATGCCTTTAGTTCCAGTACGCAGGATCCTGGGACAGACAGATCCTTGAATTCGAGGCCAGCCTGGTCTACAGAGCAAGTTCGAGGTCGGCCAGGGCTACACAGAGAAACCCTGTCTCGAGAAACTAACCAACAAATAAATAATTAATTAAGTCATGGCACCCCCTAAGCCCCTTGGCTCCTGGGGAGCAACTCAGTTCCGAGTTAACTGGCATCAGGGAGGACCGCAGTCCTTCGCAAAGTCTTCGAGTTCAGAAGGAGCAGGACAGGTGGAGTCTTCCCCTTCCTGCTGACTTTATAGGTAGGTAGCTCCCGACAAGGGAGTTGAAACAGAGCGCTGGCTGGAGAGATGACTCAGTGGTGAAGACCGCTTTCTGCACTTGCAGAGGACCGGGTTTGGTTACCAGCACCTACATGTGGTTCACAACCATCCGTAACTCCAGTTCCATGGGATCTAACACCCTCTTCTGACCTCCGCAGACAGCAGGCACGCAGGTGGTGCACATACATACATACATGCAGGTAAGCTAGTCACATACAGAAAACCAGAGTGCCAGGCACCTTTGCAAATTCACACCTGCGAGACGCCCCAACCGAGGCCAGGATGGGCCAGTCAGAGCTCCTGGAGGCGGGCAGAGGGGCGGGGAAAGGCTGGCATTGGATAGTCAGCAGGCCGGAGGCGGCGCGTGAGGGGTCTGGGTCGCCTAAGCCTGACAACGAGGCCTGCTTGGTGGCCCGGGGGCGGGGCCTCCAGGTCCGGGGGCGGGGGCCGCGCTCTCCCCGCCTCTCCCTCCTTCCCTCCTTCTCCCGGGCCCGCGCCCCCTCACCCGTGGCGGCCGCTACGCTGGCCGCGCTCCAGCGAAATGAGGTAGGCAGCGAGTTTGGCGTCGCTCCAGCCGCTGCGCCGTCTCAGGTCCACCCAGGGGCCGTGCGCCTCGCCCAGGTACACGCGCCGCACGTCGTACTTCTTCCGGGACTCGAGCCGCCTCCGGGCCCGGTCCGACTCTGTGAGCCGCGGTCGGCCCCGCGCTTTTCGACCCGCCGCGCCCTCCTCTGCCGCCGTCTCCCCGCCTGCCCCCGCCTCCGCCTCCACCCCGGGCTCTGGAGCCCGCTCCGCCATCCCCCCCACCTTGGTTACCGGCCTCCCCCGTTGTTAGGAGCCCCAACCGGAAGTGGCGCGCCTAGTCTGCGCCGCCGGGAGATTTCTCACACGTTCTTCACTGCCCGCGGCGCCAAACGGGGGACAGCTAGCCGGAGCTGCGCATGCGCCGGCCAGGAAGCCGATACACTCCAGTTACCCTGCTACTTGGGAAGTGGAGGCAGCACGTTCCGGGAACTCAAGGTTATCCTTGGCTGTCTCTTGAATTCTAGAGCAGTGTGGGCTACATAACACTATCTTAAAGATTTTTTTTTTTTAAGGCCAGGGTGATGGCTCTGTGGATAAAGGCGAATCCTGCCAAACCTGGCAATCTGAGTTCCATTTGCAGGACTCAGAGGGTGGAAAGCCAGAACTGACTCCAGCAAATAGTCTTCCAACTTCCACACACCCCTCCCACACCACAAATACATAAACGCATTTTTAAAGGTAAAGAAAAAGGAGGGTTCCAGAAAGGTAGAGTCAGACGAGCTCATGCATAACATCTGAAGGGAAGTCACATGGCCAGGGAAGAGGTTTTTATTTTGTCCATATTATTCTGTATCAGTCCAGTCTCTCTTCGCCTCATCCCAGCTCAGACTCAACTCTGACCCTGTTGCTGCTGTGCCTGAACAGCCTCATCGTCCTCCTGGCCCCTGGGACGGCTGTAGGGAGGGGACTGTTCCTCCAGCCTCGAGATTGTCAGCAGCTCCCCCGTGGACTTGGCCAGGCGAAATATCACAGGGACCTGTGCCAGGGTTGGGTTGGTCTCCTGCAGGCCCTGGATCCACTTGGCCAGTGTTGCCTGGTCATGGGCACCAGCCATGCACATGGCGAAGACGGGGCCTTCTGTCACTGTTAGGAGAGAGGAGTTTGCCCTCGCCACCTTGAGGTACTCTGACCTCCCACTGATGGGCACCTCTACACATTCACAGAGTAGCCCCCTGCTTCTTCAGATGCTATCAGGAAGCTGGCCTTGACCCCAAACCTGGAGGCTGCCACGTGCCTCCTCTCAACTCCCTTATGTAACTTGACTGTTCCCTACTGACCTGAGACTTACATCTGTCCTGATCATGTTACTAGTTGGTACAGAATGCTCCATTAAAGACCTAAGGGGGAGGGGGTGGCTAAGGAGGACAGATTCCCCAGGGGTACATGACCCCTGATTGTGGGGACTGGAGAAATGAGCAGTGTCTCAGCCTGAGGTCCCATGGCCACCACACAGGATGTGCTGTGCAGAAAACTGGTTTTACCTTTGTCCACGTCAAACTCATAGTTGTCCCAACCGCTCCTAGAATATTCCAGGTCTAGCTTCATTGGGTAGTAGAGATTCCATTCTTCTGGGATCTCCTCTACTTTCTACTTCAGGCAAGAGAAAGCAAGCATGATCAGAGGCCAGAACGCAGAATCCCAGCTCCTCATCTGAACTTCAAGACAGTGCCAGCCCCCCCCCCCTTTTTCTGAGACAGAATCTACAGTCCTGGCTAATCTGGAACTCACTGTACAGACCACAATGACCTTGAACTCTCAGAGATCTGCCTGCCTCAGCCTCCTGAGTGTTGGAATTAAAAATATATGCTACTATGTATTTCTTACTTTTTTAAAATTATATTTCTGCACACCCCTGTGTCCTGTGTAGCTCAGAGAACAAATTCCAGGAGTCAGTTCTTTCCCTTTGACATGTGGGTTCTGGGATGTAACTCACCTCTTCCTCAGGGGATGGCAGATCAGCTCTCAGGATGTGATAATAGACACATTTATTGCGTAGCCAGAGAGGGAAGGGGCCCTCAACAAAAACAGGTTTGGATGGGTTGTGGCGGGCCAGGGCAGCTTGCTGATCAGGACTCTGGATTCCTGGTGTGGAGATGAGAATGTAGTGACTCCGAAGAGTTCATTCAGTGGGCTCAGCGGGATCCAGCAGAAACTGGGACAGGCTGGGCTCTTACCTACAATGTGGGGCTGGGTGGGATCTATGCCTGTAGAGTCACTGGGCAAAGACATCTGCAAGGAATAGCAGGGGTGCAAGATTGTGACTCCAGAGCATCTACAGGGGAGCCAGAGAAGGCAAAGGGGAAAAGGATGCCAGCAATCCTGAACAACTGTACCAGGTCCCCTACATGTTATGAAAGTGGTCCCTTCCTCTTTCTTTGTAGCCAGTTTGGTCGGGGCTGCCAACATTGAGCCCATCCTGAAGGGACTTTGGAGCCATCTAACTCATGTGCAACCTGCAGTGACCTCATCCAAGTCATTGTACCTTTGTAACTCAGTTTATCTATGTGCAAAAATGACAGAAACAGTTCTTCAAATGGCACCAAGAACTTGGAACATGCTTGCTTAGCATGCTGCATAGAGACAAGGTTCTCTTTCTTGTCATAGTACTAGGAATGGAAGCCCATTCCTTGAACAAGGAAGGCAGGTACTTTACCACCAAGTCACACCCCCTGCCCTCACTAGGGGATGAGGCAGACGCTCTTTTGTGTAGCCCTGTATGACACAGAACTCACTAGCCCAGGCTGGCCTTGAATTAAAAAAGATATACTGCCTCTGTTTCCCAGGTGTTGGGGTTAAAGGTGTGCATCACTGCCCCTGGCTGCTCATTTCTTTATAAACTACCCAGCCTCCAGTATTTTGTTAAAGAAACAAGAAGGGACAAATACACCTGACACAGGATATTTTTGTAATGACTAAATAGACTAATTCCGGTCCAACTGTGGTAATAAGGAAGGACCATGAGCATTAACACCATGAATGAAGAGCCCAGGGGAGCAATAAGTAGCCCAGTCAGGGATGGTAGTTGCAGGAACCAACAGGAATGCATACCTGGTAGACAGTGACCTTGGCACTGAGGTCAGGCTCCATGTGTCGCAGGCTTAGCTTAGCCAGGTCCAAAGGGTCCTGCGGCAGATCTCGGGGCACAGGGTAGGGGTTGATATTCTTGAAGCGGGTGAGCCACAGCTTCATCCGTAGGAACTTGAGCATGGGGTAACTGTGGCGTCCAAATATCTGAATCAACAGGAACTCTGTCTCTCTGTCAGGCATGACTCCTGTGCTGGGCAGATCCAGGTAGAGCCTCAGAGAGGCAGGGTATGGTTAGACAGAAATGTGAAGTCAGGAAAGAGCAGGAAGGGAGGACAAAATTAAAGAGAATTTTTCATGTTTTTTTTTTCTTTCTTATTTTGGTACAGGGTCTATCTGTATAGCCCTGGCTGGCCTGGAACTCTGAGATCTGCCTGTCTCTGCCTTCCAGAGCTGGGATTAAAGGTGTGCACCACCACACCCGACCCATCAGTGCTTGTTTTGTTTGAAGCAGAGGCTGGGGCTGGGGTGTAGCTGAGTAAAAGTGCTGGCCTGGCACACATAGCTCCAGGTTTGACTTTACCATATGAAAGAGCACAGCAGCACAGGGTATAATCCCAAGATTTGGAACGAGGCAAAAATCAGGAGTCCAGGGCCAGGCTTGGCTACACAGCACAGCAAATTCAAGGTCAGCCTGGGCTACAGGAGACCATGTAAAATGTACTTGTTGGGGCAAAGGGCTGGAGGAAAAAATGGCTCAGCAGTTGGGAACATGGACTGCACCATTGTGAACACCAGTTCCAGGGTATCCAGCCCTCTTCTGGCTCCCTGGGGCACGTGCACTCATGCATTCATAGCATACATATGATTTAAGTAAATCTTAGAGAACACAGAAAACAAAGCCTGGGCATGGTAGCGCATGCCTTTAGCCCCAGCACTCAATTTGAGGCCAGTTTGATCTACAAAGAGAGTTCCAGGACAGCCAGGGCTGTTAAACAGAAAAACCCTGTCTTGAAAAACAAACAAACAAATTCAAAGCAAAACTTACATAGTAAGGCTGAGCTTGAATGCCTGCGTGTCCCCCCTCCCCTCCCCCGGAGCTGGGGTGACAGGCATGCACCTGAGGTTGCTGGATGCTGGGGATCTGCCTCGGAGCATCCCAGTAAGTCCTCCAACTGAGCTAAGTACTAGTCCCAGTAATTCTAAGAGGAATTAGAATTCCTGAGAGGTAGAGAGAGATAGAGAAAGCAGGGGTATGAAGCAGGCCCTAAAAGACTGAGCCCACATCCCTCACCGTGTCGTTCCATCTGATCCAGGACAGCAAGCCCACACTCCTGCTGCCGTGGATAGTGGACGAAGATGCGTTGGATAACGTTGCGGGGCCTGAAGACCTCCTTGGGGAAGACATCCAGCAGCAGGTTGTACACTGACAGGTCCCGCTCCACACCGAACTCTGGCATCTTGCGCAACGCTAGGTAGATGAAGTCCACGTGGCCACGCTTACGCACACTGTGCTCCCCAAAACTGTGCACGGCACGAATGAAGCTTGTCTTGTCTCGCTCCCCATTTGCCGAAGGCCGGAACAGTTCTTCATGGACAACTGGGACCTTGATGGGCTTCCTCTGGGGCTCGGAAGGTCGAGGAACCAACCACGTATCATCCTTGTGTGTAACTGCGCTGCAGTGGAGGCCTCGTGGGGTCCGGAGGGACACCTGGGAGAGCACGGATGCTCCTTAGCTCTCCTGGCAGAGATGCCCTGAACATCATGGAGGGAGGAGCTTTGATACTGTGGCCGCTAGCCCTAGCTTAGGTACCATGACAAAGTACACTGCCACATGGTGGTACACACCTGAAATGCCAACCCCCAGGAGGCTAAGGCAGGAGAATTGAGATCTCAAGGCTAGCTTGAACCACACATCATATTCTGAGGCCATTTGCTATTACATATGGCTCTTACATACATACACAATCCAAAAATACACATACTATTGTGGTTTGGATAAGAAATATCCCATAGGCTTCTATTTGATCACTTGGTTTCCAGGAGGTGCTTTTGGATTATGGAACCTTTGGGACTTGGAGCCTTGCAATGTCACTGGAGGTGGCTTTGAGGATTTATGCTTCAACTGCTGTACAGTTCACTCTCCACTTCCTATGTGTGCTTGAGTGTGACCTTGGCATCTGCTCTGGCCACCTGCTGCCATGCCTCCCTGTCACTATGGACTCACCCTCAGGACCACAAGCCCAAATACCTTTAAGTTGCTTTTGGTCATTGTACTTTAGTACAGCAATGGCAAAATAACAAACAAACACGGGCTATCAGCAGGACAGGCAGGTCAAGGACCACCGTTAACTTCTGTGGCCTGATCTTGAGAGGGTGAGTTAAAGCCCAGGCCTTACCCCTCCACTCATGAGTGCCTAGCTTGTGGTTACCTGAGCAACAGAAGCTTCTGAGAGGCCAGTCCTGCAGATACCTCCCCAGCCCCTAGACAGGCCTTGGGCCAGCAGTCTGGCCTGGACCCAGCTCATGCCTCTGCAGATTCAGCCACCAGTCAAGAGAAATTGAGACAGCGTTAGCCGGGCAACACACCTGTAAGACAAAGAGAACAGTTCAGACCAAAGAGCCTAGTCTACCAAGCCCCAAGTGTTTTTGTTTGACTTTGTTGTTTTTGAGATAAGAGTTTCATATAGCCCAGGCTTGCTTCAGATTTACTATGTAGCCAAGGATGGCCTTAAACTCCTCTACTTTCTAAGTGCTGAGATTACAGGTGTGAGCCACCAAGCCTGATAATTTTTTAAAAAGATTTATTACAGATTCAACGCAATGCCGATCAAAATCCCAACAAAATTCTTCAAAGACCTTGAAAGAACAATACTCAACTTCATCTGGAAAAGCAAAAAACCCAGGATAGCCAAAACAATCCAGGGCAACAAAAGAACTTCTGGAGACATCACAATCCCTGACTTCAAACTATACTACAGAGCTACAGTACTGAAAACAGCCTGGTACTGGCATAAGAACAGACAGGAGGACAAGTGGAACCGAATAGAAGACCTGGATATCAATCCACACATCTTCGAACACCTGATATTTGATAAAGAAGCAAAAAATATCAAATGGAAAAAAGAAAGCATATTCAACAAGTGGTGCTGGCATAACTGGATATCAACATGTAGAAAAATGAAAGTAGACCCCTAGCTATCACCATGTACAAAACTCAAGTCCAAATGGATCAAAGACCTCAACATAAAGCCAGCCACACTGAACCTTATAGAAGAGAAAGTGGGAAGTATGCTTGAATGCATTGGCACAGGGAACCACTTCCTAAATAGAACCCCAGCAGCACAGACACTGAGAGAAACAATTAACAAATGGGACCTCCTGAAACTGAAAAGCTTCTGTAAAGCAAAGGACACGGTCAACAAGATAG
>PVIU01002272.1:164177-178113 GCA_004026605.1 Ondatra zibethicus
AAATATACAAGGAACTCAAGAAATTGGACAACAAAAGAACACATAATCCAATAAAAAAATGGAGCACAGACCTAAACAGAGAACTCTCAACAGAGGAATCTAAAATGGCTGAAAGACACTTAAGGAAATGTTCAACATCCTTAGTCATCAGAGAAATGCAAATCAAAACAACTCTGAGATTCCATCTTATACCTGTAAGGATGGCCAAGATCAAAAACACTGATGACAACTTATGCTGGAGAGGTTGTGGGGAAAAGGGAACACTTCTGCATTGCTGTTGGGAATGCAAGCTGGTACAACCCCTATGGATGTCAGTGTGGCGATTTCTCAGAAAATTAGGAAACAACCTTCCTCAAGACCCAGTAATACCACTTTTGGGTATATACCCAAAAGATGCTCAATCGTGCCACAAGGATATGTGCTCAACTATGTTCATAGCAGCTTTATTTGTCATAGCCAGAAACTGGAAACAACCTAAATGCCATTCGATCGAAGAATGGATAAAAAAATGTGGTACATTTACACAATGGAGTACTACATAGCAGAAAAAAATAATGACAGCCTAAATTTTGCAGGAAAATGGATGGAATTAGAAAGCATTATTTTGAGTGAGGTAACCCAGACACAGAAAGACAATTATCACATGTACTCGCTCATAGGTGGTTTTTAAACATAAGGCAAAGAAAACCAGCTTACAAACCACAATCCCAGAGAATTCAGACAACAATACGGACACTAAGAGAGACCTACATAGATATAATCTACGTGGGAAGTAGAAAGTATAAAAAGACAAGATCTCCTGAATAAATTGGGACATGGGGACCTTGGGGGAGGGTTGAGGGAGGGAGGGGAGTGGCAGGGAGGGGAGCAGAGAAAAATGAAAAAAAAATTAAAAATTAATAAAAAAAATTCACAATAAAAAAGATTTATTTATTATGTATATATATATATATATATGTGTGTGTGTGTGTGTGTGTGTGTGTGTGTGTGTGTGTGTGTGTATATACCAGAAGAGGGCACCAAATCTCATTATAGATGGTTGTGAGCCACCATGTGGGTGCTAGGATTTGAACTCAAGTTCTCTGGAAGAGCAAGCAGTCAGTGCTGTACCTCTGAGCCATCTCTCCAGCCCATTTTTTAATTGATTTATTGTGTGTGCTCGTGTATGGCTGCCTCTTGTATGCACTACATGCACTTGTGTGGAGGTCAGGGGTAGCATGGAGAGCTGGTGCTCTCTTCCAGCATGTGGGTTTTAGGATTAAACTCAGTTTTCCAGGCTTGGTAGCAAGTACCTTTATACAAGAGTCATCTCACTGGCTCACACCTGGCAGTTTTTCTTCTTTTTTTTTTTTCCTGAGACAGGGTTTCTCTGCATAGACCAGGCTGGCCTCGAACTCACAGAGATCCGCCTGCCTTTGCCTCCCGAGTGCTGGGATTAAAGGCGTGCGCCACCGCCCGGCCTGAGATAGCTGGCTTTTAAAAAATTTTATGTGTTTTGCCTGCAAGTATGTCTATGTACTACATGCATACCTAGTGCCTGTGGAGGTCAGAAGAGGGTGTTGGATCCCTGGAACTGGATTAGTTAGAGATGGTTGTGAGCTACCATGTAAGTGCTGGGAATCAAACCCTGGAAGAGCTCTTAATGGCTGAGCCATCTCTCTACTCTCCAGACCCCCAGCCCCTTTTTGAGACAGGGTCTTATTAGATGGCCCCAGCTGGCCTAGAAGCTGCTCTGCAGGCTAGCTTCAGACCTTACCGAGCTCCCCCACACTTCTGCCTCTCCTGGGTGGGGACTTACAGCAGGCAGCACCACAGTTTTTGAGACAGTCTCTCACTGAACTGGAAGCTCAGGAGGTCAGCTAGATTGGCTGACCAGTAAGCCCCAAGGACTCCCCTTTCTCTGCCTCCTCCAGTTTTAAAAGAAAAAGAAAAAAGGCTTGAGTACAAGGCTCAGAAGAAAGTAGGGTCCATCTGACCACAGGTGTGGCTTAAGACAAAATTATTTTTTAAAAAAAACCTTCTTTGTACATTCAGAGTGTGTATACAGTTGTACCATGGCACCAGCACAAAGGACAACTCAGAGAATTCTGTTCTCTCCTTCTACCATGTGGGCCCTGGGGATTGAACTCAGGTCCTCAGCCTTAGCAGCAAACACCTTTACCCACTGAGCCATCTCAGTGCCCCCTCCCCTTTGTTTTTTTCCAAAACAGGGTTTCACTGTAGCCCTGGCTGTCCTGGAACTTCCTCTGTAGACCACGCTGGCCTTGAGCTCAGAGGTCTGCCTCTACCTCCTGAGTACTGGGCTTAAAGGCGGGCACTACCTACCACTGGTTGGCCTCTTAAAAAAAAAAAAAACAAAACAAAAAAACCCCAGACACAGAAAGACAATTATCACATGTGCTCACTCATATGTGGTTTTTAAACATAAAGCAAAGAAAGCTAGCCTACAAACCACAATCCCAGAGAACTTAGACAACAATGAGGACACTAAGAGAGACTCATATGGATCTAATCTACATGGGAAGTAGAAAGTAGAAAAAGACAAGATCTCCTGAGTAAATTGGAAGCATGGGGACCTTGAAGGGGGGAAGGGAAAAGAGAAAAATGTATAGCTCAGTAAATGTCAATAAAAAAAAATCTAAAAAAAAACAATTGTTTTTGTTTTTCAATTATGTATGAATATTTTGCCTTCATTTGTATGTATGTGCACCACATTAGTGCATGGTGCCTGTAGAAGTCAGAAAAGGGCTTTGGATCCTCTTGAACTGGAGTCACAGAAGGTTGTGAGCCACCATGTGGGTGCTGGGGATTGACTTCAGGTCCTCAGAGTTGGCAGCAAGCACTTTTTACCCAATGAGCCATCTCACTAGTCCCATCTCTTCTCCCCCACCCCGCGTACTTGAGACAGAGCCCAGGTGGTCAGACTCATGCAGGTTCTTTACCGACTGAACTGTTTCCATGGCGAGTCTCTCTCTTGCCTGAGTACTACTGCTGGAAACTGGTACAACACTGACAAATGGCCAAACTGCACACTCTTGTCTAGATCCTGAATTCTGGCAAAAGGATCTAATCTCTCACTGGGCATGGTGGCACATGTCTTTAATCCCAGCACTTGGGGGGCAGAGGCAGGCGGATCTCTGTGAGTTCATGAGTCTGAGGGCAGCTGTGGAGGGCACAGCTTACAGACAGCACTAGAAAAGGAAGAAACTGAGTGGATGTGTTAGCACCTGGTAATGTTTGCTATTCTGTAAAGCTAGCCCTCATCAAATCCCCCAGGATCCTGAGCATCGTCCCTCAATCAGTAAGAGCCCATCCTCATGAAAGAGGCAGCATGTGCTTTGCAAAAGTGTTTGCTAGCTTATTCCTCCCTGGCCCCAGACTCCTAAGTACTGTTTCTCAGTCAATGGAACCCATCCTTATGCTTATTACAAACACTTTCTCCCTAGGCCCTTGTCCTGAGAACTGTTCTCAGACAGTAGAACCCTTTTTATTCCTTTTTTGTTGTTACTGTTTGTTTGAGAAAGGGTTTCTCTGTGAAATAGTCTTGGCTGTCCTGGAACTCAATCTGTAAACCAGGCTGGCCTCAAACTCACAGAGATCTGCCTGCCTCTGCTTCACAAGTGCTGGGATTAAAGGTGTGCGCCACCACTGCCCATGCGCAACCACCACTGCCCAGCAGTAGAGCCCATTCTTGTGAGAAAGGCCACAGGGGCTTTGCTATAGAGATGTACTTTGCAAAGGTGTTTCTTTTTTTGTTTGAGTTTTTTTTTGTTTTGTTTTTCAAGATAGGGTTTCTCTGTAGCTTTTGGAGCCTGTCCTGGGACTAGCTCTTGTAGACCAGGCTGGCTTCGAACTCACAAAGACCTGCCTGCATCTGCCTCCCAAGTGCTGGGATTAAAGGCGTGCGCCACCACCGCCTAGCACAAAGCTGTTTCTATGCAGTCATGCCTAAAGCTTTGTCATGATAACTGTCACATGACATGCAAACTCTTCCCCCAAAGTTTTATTGTGCTTAAATGTACAAGAAATAAGTCTCTTGGCATTAGACTCCAGAAGTTTGGATCCAGCACCAGCTAAGTTGTGCTGACCTAAAGTTTCATTCTTAACCTCATCCAGGTCATCTCAGTGTTGGCCATGACACTTTCAGGAACCCTCACAGCTAGCCTGCTCAACGCAATGAGACCTTGTCTCAAACAAATAAAAAAGTAAGAGTGTTGGACTTTGTCAAATATTTTTCTGCATAATATGAAATAATCATGTGATTTTGGGGTTTTGTTCTTAATATATTTTATTATTATATATTAAAATATATAATTAATATATATACTAAATTTTCAGATATTAAACTACCCTTGCATTTTGGAGATAAGTTCTCTTAGCCACAATGTAGACTCCTTTCTGTATGCTTGCAGACCCACTATAAAGAACTTTAGGCTATATTCCGGAGGCACTGGCTTGCAGTTTTCTTAGTGTACCTGTGGGGTTTTTGTGTTATGGTGTCTAGGCCTTGAGAACAATGTTAGGAAGAGTTTGGGTCACCCTTGCTACCACTGGATGCAGCAGTGTGTGGTGGCACACCTGTAATCCCAGCACTGAAGCGAGAGGATCAGCTTTGTATACATAGCAAGTATGAAGCCAGCCTGTGCTGCATTAAAAAAATGCCTCAAAAAACAGGGTAAGAAAAGAAAACAAAACGAAACAGAAAACAAAATAAAACAAAATACCTTGGGAGCTATAAGATGGCTGAGCAGGTAAAGGCAGTTGCTGCCATGTCTGACTGCTGGAATTCCGTCCCTGGAATCCAGGGGGAAGGAAAGAACTGACTCCCACAAGTTGTCCTCCACTGGCACACACATGTACACACACACACACACACAAACCTTCATCTACTTGAGCCAGGCATGATAATGTACCTTTAATCCCAGCATTCAGGAGGCAGAGGCAGGCAGATCTCAGTAAGTTCCAGGCCAGCTAGGGCTACATAGTGAGAACCTATTTAAGAAAAAACAACCTTTTCTCTAGTATCTACCATCATTGCCCAGAATCTCCCTCCAGCTTCCTGACCTTTTATCACAATGCTGCACCTAAGTCATGTCCACACACTGGCTCCTTCCTCTCCGCTTGACGGCTGCCCTACTCATGTCAGTAACACAAGTCCAAATTGTGTTACAACTTCAACACCTCGAAGAAGCCACCAATAACTTCGAAGTGTCAACTTGCTTGATTTTTCCTAAGTAGCAGATAGTGGAAGGCCTCTCCCCTACAGCCCCTTGTTAACATCCTTGGTTTTCTTCCTGGCATTCAGGGTCTTACGGCGTCCGCAAAACTGAAGGTGCAGACAAATGTTCTGGGAGCATAAAATATGCGGACTCACGTAATGATGCCAACATGCTTGCACACCTGACAAACGTCTGGTGATAACTGCAGCCAGTGCCCTGAGGAAATGCAACTGGACTAGACTCAGGCAGTGATTCAGTAGTACAGACTTGGCCTAGACTCTCCCAGTGAGCTGCTGGGGACTCTCCGTGGTAGAGGCCCTGCCTAGAATCCCCAGTGAGGGGCTCATGGTGGACTCATGGTAGGATACTTGGTTGGCATACAGTTAGGTAAGAAGAATCTAAACCTTTGCTTTGCAAATTGTGTTCCAGGACCTATAAAATGTTGACTCTCAGACCTGCTGTGTGAGGATTTGCTTTGTGACAGCCGTAGGTGGCTCCTATATGTGTTAGTCAGGGTAGTAACAACTTATGCTTATGGTTCGCTAATGTTTTCACCTCCATGCCTAAACATAGCTTTAGTACAAACCAGCCACCTCCAACTCCACTCATGGGACACCAACCGACATACCTTTGCTTCATGTGCTTTCTGGAGGTTAGCCAGGGACACCACCCTTCCCAGTAAGGCCACTGTCGGAGTCATTCAATCTGTCAGACAGTCCTGGAGACTATTACCAAATCTACCCGCTTTGCTGCAGGTCACCGCACCAGTCCACTCTGCTTTCCTGCATACCTATCCACCGCTCCTGCCCAGCCAGTTACTTCCCTCCAGTGCAAAAGACGGCTCTAACAATGTAACTAAGTGAGCTAGAAAGAAAGCTTTATTGATAGGAGCTTGCCCTGAGAGTCTGAGGACCTGAGTTTGAACCCCAGCACCCACATAAAAAGCCAGGTGAGGTGACGTGCCCTTGCAATCCCAGCACCAGGGAAGCAGAAACAGGCAGGTCCCTGAGCTCGGCGGCCAGCCAGCCTACTTACTGAGTCACAGCTCCCAGTGAAAGACCTTGTCTCAGAGCACAAGGTGGACAACATCCAAGGACATGTGTCCTCCTGTACACATGTGCATACATGAACATGCACTAACTAACATACATCCATGCAGCCACACATGAACACATAAAATGCTGGGTGTTATGGCACATACCTGTAATCCCAGCACTCAGGAGACGCAGGCAGACCTCTGAGGTGAATCTGAGCTACACAGACACAGCAAGTTCCAGACCAGCCAGAGCTACATAGTGGGACTCTGCTTCAAAAACAAACCAGACTTGAGACAAGTGCTGTGGCTCTAAAGCTAGCACTGTGGAGTCTGAGGCAGGAGGATTGCATCCAGACCAGCTGGTAGTAACTAGTGAGCTCCATGGCAGTCTTGAGCTAAGGTAAGGTCCTGTCTAAAATGTAAATAAATAAGAGCCGGGACAGAAAGGTTCTTGCTGCTGGAACAATGCAAGTCTAATGACCTCAATTCAATCCCTGGAACCGGAATAAGGTATAAGGATGAAACTCCATAGCTGTCCTCTGACCTCCACCGTGCACCACAGCACATGCGAGCCTCCCATAACTAAAAAACTCCAAATAAATATCAAACGGAGTCTACCTGCTGAACTCCCCCTATCCCTTGTAGTTCCAGCCACACTGTTTCTGAAACAAGACAAGTTTATTGGTCTCAGAGGCTCTGAACTTGTTTTACCCCCTGCCTACTGCTTCCTGTCTTGGTGCAGGCCTGTAATCAGAAACCTGGATGAGGAAGATCAAGAGTTGGAGGCCAGCTTGGGATACATAAAGCCTCTTGTTTCAGGGGAAAACACATTGCAACAATCACTATTTGAAATCACAAAATTGCCCGTTCCGTTTGTGATTTGTTCAACAATTGGCTCTCTTAGATAATAA
This sequence comes from Ondatra zibethicus, assembly GCA_004026605.1. NCBI lineage: Eukaryota > Metazoa > Chordata > Mammalia > Rodentia > Cricetidae > Ondatra > Ondatra zibethicus. The sequence continues at coordinate 171,344 of PVIU01002272.1, forward strand.
TTTTTTTTTTTTAAAAAAATCTGTTTTTCTCATTGCTGTATGCTCCATCAGCAGGGACAGTGCCTGGTACATGGTAAGTGCCCAACACCGACGTGCTGTGTGGCCTGAGCCGACTGTCGCACCTGCGAAACCGGACATCTGAAGAGGTGCAGAGCAACCTTTCTCACATGTCCCCAAGCCTGCACCCCCACAAAGGTCACGGTGCCCTCACCCTGAGGCCGAGCTGAAGGTCGTTCTCCCCGGCTCTACCAGGCCTGGAAGCGGACGCCCTGAACCCCAGACTGTCCCATCGTCCTCCCACGCGCGACCCACCTACTCACGCGGCCGGCACGGGAACCTAGCCGGCTTGGTGGCACCGCTGGGCGCCGTCATGTTGAGTCATAGAGCTTCCGGTTACTGGCTAAAGAGACAGCAAATCAGAAAAGCCTGTGAAGATAGGTCCCGCCCACAAGAAGAGATTCACCAATAGGAAGGAGGGAGGACACCGATCCCGCCTCAGGGGGAGCAGGCCCTGCCCCTCCCCAAGTGCGGGAGCCTGACGGCCTTGGGTCCCTGCGGCGGAGGCGCTGCACCTGGCGGCGGCTGAGCCTATCCCGTCCAGTTTTCTCACCCGAAGGGTGATGGTAAACTGTTGTTTCGGACAAAATGTTGTTACGGACCTGAAACACCACGTTCGATTCCGTGCAGAGCTGGGGATGGAGCTCAGGGCCTCTTGCGTACCAAGCACTCCAATTAAGCCACAACCCCAGGACTTATTTTTACTAAACAATTTTTTTAGTTTGGTTGGTTGCATTTGAGTTGTTTGAGCCAGGGTCTTGCCATAGTGCCGAGGCTGGTCTCGAAACCCTGGACTCAGGTTCTCAGGGTTCAGTCTCCTGAGTAGCTGGCGCTTCAGGTGGGCAACACTGCCAGCAGCTTTAACAGGATTCCAAGTTAGGTTTATTTATTTTATCTACGTGTGTATGTAAATCTATGTGAGCACATTCGCGTGAAGGTCAGAGAACAATTTAGGGGGAATGGTCCTTCTGCCATGTGGATATTGAGGATGAAATTTGAGTCATCAGGCTTGGCTGCAAGCACTTTAATAAGAATAAGAATTTTTGAGGTTTGACTTCATTTATGTAAAAGAGCCATATAAGTACAAGGACTACTGTGAGAACATGCATTCCTGGCACCCTCTCACTCAAGTCTAGGTTGATGCTTCAAAACTGAGGGCCATGGATGAACTCACATGTCGCAAACGTGTTTTAAGAAGGTTGGGCTTTGCTATGTATAGAGATGAAAAGACGTGTGGCTTGTGAAATACGCAGTGCTGATGAGCTCCTTCTAACGGATGATGCTCAATGACCTTCCTGCAGAACAGGCAACTGCACTAGTGAGCTGTTTTGTGTTTCAAGAGAATTCTAGTGAGATGCCCAAACTAACAGAACAGTTGGCTGGACCACTTCGACAAATGCAGGAATGTGCTAAAAGGATTGCAAAAGTTTCAGCAGAAGCAAAACTGGAGATTGATGAAGACACTTACCTAAGCTCGCTCAAACCTCACCGATGGATATGGTGTATACCTGGGCAACTGGAGCCACATTTGCTTATATCTGCAAAGTGACAGGTGTCTCTGAAGGCAGCACAATTCGTTGGATGAGGCACCTGGAAGAACTGCTTCGACAGATGAGTCAAGCAGCAAAAGCCATTGGAAACATGGAGCTGGAGAACAAATTTGCTGAAGGAATCACCAAAATCAAGAGGGATGTTGTATTTGCTGCCAGCCTCTACTTATAGAGTTCAACATTAATCACTACCTGTCTGATCACAGTTGACTACAAATGCTTACACGTGTTCAAGTGGTTCTCCCATCTCAAGAGTTGGCTCAAGCATTTTATTATATTTAAATCGGCTCTCATTCTAAGAAGGCATGTAACATACACATTTGTATATAGCATCTTTCAATTAAAAAATGTACAGGTGGGGCAGTGTTCTTTAAAAAAAAAAAACAAAAAAACAATTGAGGGCCAATGCAGACGGCTGTGGAATGTATGTGTAGGTGATCTGATCATGCCTGGAACTGTTGTGAGTGTATAGATAATATTGATTTTACGCACACACGTATATATACATATATATAAAATGATTGAGTGTAGGGTTTTGTTGTTTTAAATGCGTCTTTTCTAAAATGTTTTGTTTTGGAGTGGTACGTGTGATGACGAGAAGACAACTTGCTAGAATCTGTCTGTCATGTGAGTCCCAGGGACTGAACTCAGGCTACAGGACTTGGCAGCACTTTAGCCACCGAGCCAGCTTGCCAACCCCATAAGCAATCATTTCCAAGACAAGTCTTTTGTAGCCCAGACTAGCTTTGAACTTGTATGTAGCTGAATTTGACTTTGCGCTGATCTTCCTGCCTCTTTCACATTGGGATTACAGGTCTGTGTCACCATGCAGTTTATGTGGTGCTGGAGACAGAATCCAGGGCCTCTTACATCGTAGGCAGGTACCAACTGAGGTACAGCCCCAGTCCTCTTGTTTGGTTTAGGCAGGGTCTCACTATATTGCTCGCCCTGGCTGGCCTGGCGCTCTTTATGTAGACCAGGCTGGCCTCTGATTACCACTCTAGTTGGTGCCATGAACCTGAGAAAGGAGGGGAAATGGGGCGGACTAACGTCTCATGCAGTAGCCAGCTTTATTAAGAGCACCTGACAGTTTATACTCTGAGGGTTACAGTTTATACTCTGAGGGTTACGAAACATCATATGCGTAAGGACGTGTTTCCCATAGAGGCAAATGAGTGACAGCAGCTGAAGTGAACTCATTCCTGTCTGCTGCACCTGGATGGAGAGTGAAACCATGCCAGGAACAGCTCTGTGTCTTGATGCAACTGAGGTCACAAGACTCATGCCTTGTTTTCTTGGAGTTTTCTCCAAGAATTATCACATGACTCCATTCTTGGACTGTGTTCTGACAGGCCTTGAGCACTTCCCAAATGCTGGGATTAAAGGCATGTGCCACTATGCCTGGCCACTAGACTATGTAGCCCAGGTTAACCCAAACTGGATATATAGCTAAGAAATGGAAGAAGGAAGGAAGGAAAAGGAAGTGAGCAAGCCCATCATATGCCTGTCATCTCAGCACTCAGGAGGCAGAGGCAGGAGAATCAGCAATTCAAAGACATCCCTGACATGGCAGAGCCTGGGCTACATAAGACCTGTCTCCACAAAAAATAAATTTAATCCACCTATGGAGTTTCGAGGTGATACCTTTAGGGGTAATTAGGACCACAGAAAGTCATCAGTACTGGTGGCTCCATATGAAGAGAAAAGGTGGGCTGGAGAGACGGTTCAGTGGTTAAGAGCAGTGGCTGCGCTTCCAGAGGACCCGGATTCAATTACCAACACCCACATGGCAGCTCACAACTGTCTGTAACTCCTGTTCCAGGGGATCCAACACCCTCACACAGACATACAAGCAGGCAAAACACTGTACAAATAAATAAATAATTTTTTTATATTTAAAATAACATTTTATTTATTCTTTGAAATTCTCATACATGTATAAAATGTATACTGATCATATCTACCCCAAACCCCTCTTCGGCCTCCCCCAAGATATCTCCACATCTCCCTCCCAACTTCATGTCCTCTATTTTGATCCACTAAATAGTACTGTCCACATGTGCATTTGATCCACCTACCAGGACTCGGCAACCTACCAGGGGTTACCTCATCAAAAAAAGTACACCACCCCCAGTCATCAACTGTCAATAGTTCCTCAGCTAAGGGTGGGACTTCAATAGTGCCTCCCACATATGCTGGGATTTTAATATGGCTTGGTCCTGTTAGGGTAGGTCTTGTGTAGGTAACCACTACTGCTGTGAGTTCCTGTGTGCAACAGCCGTGCTACACCCAGAGGACAGCATTCATAGCTCTCCTCCCCATCCCCCACCTCTTTTGTTATGGCCCTGAGCCTTAGGGAGATAATCAATACAGATGTCCCATCTATGGCTGAGCACATACAGGAAGAGAAACGCCTTCTCTGCATTAACTGCTGCCCACTTGCCCTTCTTTGAGCAAGGCTAGGAACAGCACCGATTTGTATGTGTAAACACAAATATTAGACATCTAGCCAAACAACAACACTCATTCCCACCCACCCACGGGGCCTGTGGTCTCTCCAGCCATGGGTTGTGACTGTGTTTCTAGTACCAGGCATGAATTCCCTCCTGTGGAGCACAGTCAACAATTTCTGTCATAGCCCTTTATTTACTTGGGTAGCCAGCACTCCATATAAGCCAAAGTGTTTTCATTTGAAAACTCATACTTTCGTTTTATGTTCAAATACAGATGTGTGCATGCAAATGCTAGGTTTGTATTATAAAGTGAGGGGTTTGTTTGTTTGGTGGTGGTGGTGGTTGCTGTTTTGAGACAGCACCTCAGGTACCCAGGTTGGCCTTACCACATAGCAGAGGTTGACACTGATTATTTTAGGGTCTTCTTATGTCTACTTCCTCAGGGCTGGAGGTACAGGCCAATAGCACCATACCAATTGCATGCGGGCCTGGAGATTCAGCTCGGGGCTTCATGCGTACTAGGCAAGCCCTCTGCCAGTTGAGCTACTTGCCTACCCTACTTCTTACTTATTTTAAATTTTGAGCTACAGCCTCGTGTATTCCAGACTGACCTTGAATTTATATAGCCAAAGATGACCTTGAACTTCTGATCCTCCTGCCTCTACCTTTGCAGTCTGGGATTACAGGCCTGCACCACCATGCCCAGTTTTCAGAGTGGTAGGGTTGGAACCCTTGGCTTCCTTTAGGCTAGGTTAGTGTTCTGTCAGTTGAGCTGAAGCCTGAGCTAACGTGAGATTTTTTTTTCTCTGCTCCCCTCCCTGCCACACCCCTCCCTCCTTCAACCCTCCCCCAAGGTCCCCATGTCCCAATTTATTCAGGAGATCTTGTCTTTTTATACTTTCTACTTCCCACGTAGATTAGATCTATGTAAGTCTCTCTTAGTGTCCATATTGTCTCAATTCTCTGGGATTGTGGTTTGTAAGATGGTTTTCTTTGCCTTATGTTTAAAAACCACCTATGAGTGAGTACATGTGATAATTGTCTTTCTGTGTCTGGGTTACCTCACTCAAAATAATGCTTTCTAGTTCCATCCATTTTCCTGCAAAATTTAGGCTGTCGTTATTATTTTCTGCTATGTAGTACTCCATTGTGTAAATGTACCACATTTTTTTTAATCGATCGAGGGACATTTAGGTTGTTTCCAGTTTCTGGCTATGACAAATAAAGCTGCTATGAACATAGTCGAGCACATGTCCTTGTGGCACGATTGAGCATCTTTTGGGTATATACCCAAAAGTGGTATTACTGGGTCTTGAGGAAGGTTGTTTCCTAATTTTCTGAGAAATCGCCACACTGACATCCATAGGGGTTGTACCAGCTTGCATTCCCAACAGCAATGCAGAAGTGTTCCCTTTTCCCCACAACCTCTCCAGCATAAGTTGTCAACAGTGTTTTTGATCTTGGCCATTCTTACAGGTGTAAGATGGAATCTCAGAGTTGTTTTGATTTGCATTTCTCTGATGACTAAGGATGTTGAACATTTCCTTAAGTGTCTTTCAGCCATTTTAAATAAATTATTTTTTAAAAAAAGAAAAGGCAGAAGCAGGCATACCTCTTAGAGTTCGAGACTAGCCTGGTCCACCTAGCCTTTCCCAGTCCAGCTAGGGCTACAGAATGAGGAACCCTGTTGGGAGGGTCTATGTGTGTCAGGAAGACCCAGAGGACCTGTCCATATGCCCCACCTCTTGTCATGTGATGCTTTGCACTTACTGGGCACTCTGCCAGCAAGAAGGCATCACCTAGTGTTGAGCCTCTGAACCTCCAGGACTACACTAAATTGAATGAATCCTTCTTCTATATAAAACTACTCACTCTCAGGCATTTCACCATAGTGACATAAACCAGTAATACCCCCAGCCAAGGCAGAAGTAGATCTGGGGCCTTGGTTTCACTGTGCCAGCCCCTTAATGCCTAGTTGTGGCTGTCTGCTGAGAGGTGATGGCCTTTGTTTCTGTGACCCTTGGGACTATGGCTTCTGCTGTAGTTCCTGCACAAGTAGGTGGGCTCTGGCCAGATGAGATCAGGGATCAGCTTCAGTCACTCCTTCTACTTTGCCTTTGATGGTTAAGTTTTAAAAAGATTTAATATTATTATTGACTATGAATTCCTGGCTGACCTAAAACTTACTATGTAGACCAAGCTGGCCTTGACCTCACTGAGATCCTCATACCTCTGCCTCCAGAGTGCTCTGATTAAAGGCCTGTGCCACCTGCCCTAGTTTTTTTTATTATTATTTATTAAAGATTTTATCTATTTATTATATATTCAGTGTTCTGCCTACAGGCCAGAAGAGGACACCAAATCTCATTACAGATGGTTGTGAGCCACATGTGGTTGTTGGGAATTGAAATCAGGACCTCTGGAAGAGCAACCAGTGCTCTCAACCTCTGAGCCATCTCTCCAATCCCTAGTTTTAATATACTTATTTATGTGTTTGTGCGTCTAAGTGTGGGTATGTGCACGTGTGTGCAGTGCCTGCAATGGCCAGAAGAGGGCACCACATCTGAAACTGGAGTTACAGATGCATGTGAGCTGCCTGCCACATGGGTGCTGGGCACTAAACTTGCTCTTCCAGGCACTGAAGACACATGCTACACATAAATGCAGGCAAAGCACTCATACACATAACATTTTATTTATTTATTTACTT